>JAAGNO010006633.1:0-48988 GCA_033439905.1 Ceryle rudis | reverse complement strand
CAAGCTGAAACAAGGTAGGTTTAGACTAGACACTAGGAAAAAATTCTTCACGGAAAGAGTGGTGGGATATTGGAATATGCTGCCCAGGGAGGTGGTTGAATCGCCATCCCTGGATGTGCTTAAGCATCGCTTAGATGTAGTGTTGGGGGATATGGCCTAGAGGAGAACTTGTAGAGTAGGGTGAATGGTTAGACACGATGATCCCAAGGGTCCTTTCCAGCCTAAATGATTCTGTGATTCTGTGAAACAGGATTAGGAACAGGAAAAGAAATTACAAGAAAACAATATAAATTACTGCTTTCCAGAGAGATCTCAAAATTCACCATCATATAGAATATTGTATCTGAGCCCTACCTACAAAAGAGTGTGATAAATAGGCAAAAGAATGAAGTGCATAAGAAAAAAAACCCCAAACCACTACTAAATTCCAGCACATGCACTACACCAGCAATGTAAATCACAACAATTGGTAATTTTTTACTGTTAAATCTTTCCTTACCAAATTATAAGGACCAGGGACAGATTAATCCAGTGTTATCCCCAGTAGAGCAGGAAGTAAGGAAATTGCAAGACTCATGAAATCCACAGTTAAAAGTAAACAACACAAGCCCAGATAGGTACATTGTCTACGCTTTTTGTCCATGGGACTGCAGGATATTATTGATTATGTAGTATTAGGCTGGGAAAATGAAATGAGGCAGCAAATTGCAGGACCACAAGCTGTCCAAGCCCTCTTACTGAAAGGCATCTCAGTAGGAGATTTTCCTCTATAGTTTCTCCTGTTTATAAAGCTTGTAGTTCTATAGATTTATAAAGCAAAATCCTCAGGCGAATGCTAGATGGAAAAGTGACAGTGCATTATGGTTTATGCAGACATTTGTTTAAGCAGTTAATTTCTGGTTGATTAAAACCTGACAGTTTATTCAATTTTCCTAACTAAATAGGCCATTCTAATATGGATGCTCCACTCAAAACCAGGTTAGATGGGACTTTGAACAACCTGGTCTAGTGGGAGGTGTCTCTGCCCATGGCAGGGGGGTTGGAACTAGATGATCTTTAACGTCGCTTCCAACACAAAAAAAAAAATATTCCATGATTCTGTGATTCCATGACCCATCTTACCGTCCTGGCCATTCTTGTACCTGCACACCATCCCTTGCTATCCCTTTAATGTGAATTTACTGTCCCTTGCACTGTGATGCATGCCTTGGATGAACTGGGACACATCCCTGCTGCTGCTGATTTTGCAGCAGCAGACCAGGAGCTATTGTGCTTTTTTCAGCCTGTAACTATCTCCTTGCCTTCCTGATCTGCTCCAAAGTATAGGGACACAGGGAAACAATGTCATCACACATTTGGTGTGGTAGAGAGGGATTAGGGAGTTTCCCCTTGATCAGATCATGAGTGGCTCTGGTGGCCATCTCTGCTTCCTCTGCCTCGGAAGCCAACACAAACCCCATGTTCTCTATAGAAGACAAAAATCCTGGAGATTTCTAAGAAAGTCAAGGCTTGGATAAGCCATTGTGTCTTCTCAGATAAACTTACCCAGTTTCTTCACAGTCAGAATACTAAATCTTTACCAGCAGAAGCATAAATGCAGATTCCACTCAAACAGCTTATAGAGCAGAAGCATAAACAGTGACAAATGCCATGATACCAGAAGTTAAATCTTTACAACTTTGCTTATGCTATGCCTGTGAGGTCAGGAAATAAAGACTATTTTCTACCAGAAATTGTGTGTGCAGCCAGATACCCAGCATAAGGCTGGGAAGATGTTCAGTCTTTAGCTAATCCAGTCTGTTGAATCCTATTCTGAAAGGAAATAAGGAAAGTGAAATAAAAGAGAAAGTATTTTAAAATCTTGCTGTTGATCTTCTAAGAAACTCCAGATACAAGCGATTGTGAAGAGAAACAAGGCAAGGTGAATCCATCTCAACTGTTATATCTACAGACAAATGCTGGGAATCAGTGATTCAAGATACTTCAAGTTATTGCACTCTGAAAGTGAAGTGACACTTTAGTCCACAGAAAATCACCACTTTGTGGTATTGTGCAAACAACACTGGCACAAATGCATCCCATTTTACGATGATGACCCTCAGTGTAGAAGTTGCTTATATCAGTAATTTTTTTGTATATATCCACATATCATTTCGCATTGTTTTCATTTCTATCACTGGAATGAGCCCAGAATCAGTACAAATAGCAAGGAACGTCCTAATGCATGAGATTCAAAGAACCCAGATTGTAAAAAATCTCATTATGTTTTCTTAGGTTCTCCAATCCAGCTGCAGAAGGACAAAGAGTTATCAATTGCCTAAATATCAGCATCTAGGGTGCATCCTGACTGAAAAGAACACTGATATAGTTAAAAGCATAGTTATAGTTAATTATAATATAGTTAGAAAGGAGTTATATTGTAGATGGTTAGAACAACAACATTATAATGCCAAGAAGAGTTGCCACTTCCACTGGGATCTGGCTGGGGGCTGGCAGGTTTTCAAGGAGGCATCTAGTTCAAGACCACATGTTACAAGTTGTCCTTGGAGAAGTATTATAGGTTGAGGACATGTCAAGAAACCTGAAGGACTTGGCAGCCTATATCCAGGGGAGTCCTTAGGCACAGCGCAGAGAGCACTCTGATGCTACTTGAAGTAATGCATGCTTACTTGGCTGGTGTCAGTGAAAGGTATCAACAAAGATTTCATCTCATAGATCCAACTAAATAATTACTGCACCAACATAGACAGAGCAGGCAGACAGATTTAGCTGCACCTTGTCTGTATGAAGTCCTCAAAGACATATAGCAAAAGCCATTTCATAAAGGAAGAATTCTTCCATAACACTTGAAATATCTAGCAAGCTTTACAGCAATTGTGCTAAAGATTTCCAAAATCATCCCGGTTCTTGACAATATAGGCTGCTTTCTGCAAAAGTTAAGTAGACAGTGTTTAACAAGTAGCAGCAAGATATTTAGTTTAATTTTATGAAAACATAGCATTACATGCTATTTCTAGGTAATGTGAAAAGTCCTTGACAAACTACATGAAGTAGAAAAGAGCACAGCAACATATTAATTTTAAAAATTATAGTAGAAAGAAAGTTGCTAGAAGCTGTTAATGCAGTCTGCTTTTCCTTTCAGTGAAACACTTCCATAAATATATATATACCTGTTCCTTTCTGCACTGAGAGGGCAGCCTGGAGAAGTCCAAAGGTCATCTTGCCCATCCAGCACCCTCCAGTGCTACTCTTCTCTGAAATAAAGAAGCCACTTCCACCTGAAAAGAGAATTTGTGTGAGGGTAAGTAACACTTCTATGCCTTACTGCATTTAAAAAAAAAAAAAAAAAAAAAAAAAAAAAGGTTCCTTTTCTCCTCCATGAAGACAGGAAAAAAAAAAAAAAAGAGTAGAAAATGTAAAAGGTGTCAGTGCAGGTCAATTGTGGGTAAAATATTTAGGATTTTCTGAAAGATAGCATTGCTATAAACAGCTGCTAGTATAATGCCTACTGATATATTCATTTCTTCACCTGGAAGAATAGACCTGTACCTTAGCTTTGAGCTCAGGACACTCTAATTCAGTATCTCCTTTTTGCTACAGCTTTCTTATTGTGACCTTGATCAAGTCACTGAATTTCTCTGTGCTTCATTTCCTCATTCATAAAAGATAGCTCCTCCAGATCACCAAAACATGTTCTTGTGAGGCTAAAACTTCCTTCAACTGTCCAGCTTGTCTGCCAGAGAGGAAATAGAAAAAAAATCAACAAAATGACAAAGGGTGTTACCAAGTGAATACTAAGCAGAAATATCAAGAGAGTGAATAAGGATGAAAATATTACCATGTGATATAGAAAAATCTGGAAAAAAAATATCAAATTCCAGACCTGATTCAGCTCTCCTGGATACAAGTCTAAACCCAGACTTAATTTTCCAAAGACATTAGTGTTGGGATAAGGGTAGACTTGCACAGCTGTAAGTCAGTATCTGCATGGGGAAGGGAGCTAAGGAAATGTGGAAATGATCATGCCTGTTACAGGAGATTTACAAGAATCTGGCAAGGCAATGATGAAAAATGTTGATGACTTAAGTGAGGGCACAGAAGGGTCAGTAGTTAAGGAAGAAAATGTCAGCTACAAGAGAAAAAAAGGTAAGATCAGATTAAATGAGAAAACACAGGGAAAATCACAATAATACCAAAAAGATGTTGTCAGTGGGGTCCTTGATAGGTAGTACATGAAATTCTAAAATAACAAATTCAGTGTTGCAGGTGGAAGTTGTTTTCATTGGGAAGAGGAGTGTTTTAGATGAAAACCCAGGTGTTTAGATACCGTAGTGCTGCCAAGGAGCCTCATGAAGTCACTAATTGAGGCACAATATCATCCTGTCTCTTATCAATCATGATGTCTGGTTACTATATCTCTCCTGCTGCACTCCAAACTCTCCTCCTGGCAGAGGCAGGTAGCATATTGCAAATCTCCTTCAGACAGACTTCCAACAGGAGTTGAAGTCTGACTGTGGAGCATATGTCATATATGAGAGTCAGACAATGAGTCAGATGAACTATAGTTCCCTTGGGATATGCTGTGGCTTACCCAACTAGAGATTTCTTTTTAGAAAAGATTCTGCCTGGTCCTTTATTTTTTCAGCAAAAATACTTTTTTGTTTGTTTGGTTGATTTTTTGTGGAAGACAACACTTCTGTCGTGTGGAAAATATTTAATATGATATTCTGATGAAAAAAAAATATTTTAATAGTATCAACCTCAGCTCTTTGTTTCTTTTATATTCTGCTTAAGTTTTCTTCCCCTTATGATTTCTTGTCAAGGGTTCTTATAATGTCTGTATTGTATCTTTAGCCATTGATTTTGCAGCTCAGCAAATGCCATGGCTGATCTTGATTTCATACTAGGGCAAATTAAGTGCAGCTCTGCAGAACTCAGGGAAGGTGCTTCCATTGGCACAAAGGTTTTCCCCTTACATCTGCCTTTGATCACGTTCATTCAGAGCTGTGCCTCTGTTTGGCAGATGCACTGATAGATAGGCTTGAGCTAAATAAAAATCTTTGAACTGTCCCCAATCCCCATCCTAGCCTGGACACACTGTGACTCTGTAATAAGCTGGTATGGAAAAAACAGCTGCAATTTCTAGGTCCCACTTCTGGCCCAGCTGTGACACTCTTGATGAGGCAGAGACTCAGCTTTCATTTCAGTGTTTTCATCCTGTTATTTCATTGCAATTACTTAGAGAGAAGCATATGCAATGCTTGTCTTAAAGATGTAGTATAAGTTTAAACCTCAGACTCTCAGCAAGTCTGAGGTCAGTCTAATCCCATATCTCTTCTTGAGCCTACTTTTTTGTTTTACCCATGCTTTTTCTTCCTTTCCTCTGCAGAATGCCTCAAAATTCAAATTCCTTTGGAGATCCACATCTCCAGCAAAAGTCCTTTAAGGGTGGGAATCATCTCTTTCACCTGTGACCATTTAAAAGTTAGCAAGTCCCTAAATAAACTGGCTTAGAAAAAAAAAGCACTTCATGAAGCAAGTTCATTGAACCTATACTATGTTGTTCCCTCTCCTCGCTGTCTACACAAGCCTCACTGTTGACCTCAGATGAATTTTTAAATGGCTGATAGTAAGGAAGGTTAATCCTACCCATTCAAGGATTGTAAAAAAAAAAAAAAAAAAAAAAAGACCAAAGCTCCAATTTCAGGGTCCTACAAATCCTTCTCATCCTGGGTTGTCCATATACAGACTGTTGCTGGGACCACTGACACTGTCCTCTCTGCTATATTCTGGCCTCTGCCATCACCTGCATATCCTTTTCTCCCATTTTTCTTTTTTTAACCCTGAGATGTCCCATATTGTCCAATGCAAGACACTGCCTGAAGCCAGTGTTCCTCTGGGTGTCTGTCTCCATACAGGTCATATCCTTCTCTGTTCAACTATGTTGAGATGTTTTAGACTGAAAATTTTAAAGTTTTGTTGTAAGTTTGATTTCAAGGGACAGCCCTTGAAGTCCTTCTTTAGAAAATAAATGCTAGTTAAATGTTAATAAACAATAGAAAAGACAGGTCTTAGTAGTTGCAGCCTGTCTCTGGGATGGAATTATTGGTCTGTGTCAATTCTTATTTAAGTATTAGCTAATATCAAATAGCTTTTTTTCTGTAAAGTAGCTAATGTACTAAGACTCATTCTCCATTCCACTGTGCTGCAGTAACTCTTCAGAGTAAATACAGCATAAAACCAGTATAAAAGAGTGGAAAAAAAAGCGTAGTGATCTGGATTCTGGTCCTATGTCTCCCTGTGTGCACTGAAACATTTATTTTGGCACAGTTGAGAACAAGTCTGTTCTGCTTCATTGTGTGAATGTTTCAGAAAAATGTTAAATAAATATCTAATATATTTTTCTGATTATTTATTTTCTTCCCTTCACAGAAATTCTTATAACTATTCATAGGCCTGCTAGCAGATCACATTTCAGGTTATTTGCTTCTTTGTTAATTAATGACTAAACATAGCTGAAAAGTTTTAATTTTGGAGCCCTGTCAATATCTGTATGACAGGACAGTGCATTATCCTCTCTTCCTTATATTTGTTTGTCTCTTGTGCTCTGAGGCCTTCTGTACTAAAGCTTTCCACACCCTACATCAGCAGTCCGCAGGTTGCTTTGAAACCTACTGGCAATTCTGACATCCTCTTTCAGCTTTTCTCTTTTGCACCCCTCAGCAGTGGTGATCTATAACAATGACTGTAATTAGAAACCACTCTTGGAAAGTGTGAAGTTGTAGGGTTTTGTTCTTTTGTTTTTCTGCTCTAAAAAACTCACAGGTGATGGTTTCAGTAAAAGAAACTCACCTACTTCACTACAGAATTATATAAAAATGCAGTTCATATGTATTAATGTATAAATATTTATGAGTTCAAAGGTATATAATGCATAAATATATACACATATATAAGTATAATTATTTGAATGTATGTGTATCGCTCTGCATCTTCAGCCATACAACGTCCACAGTTCTATTTGCAGGTATTTAAGACAGCAGCAGGTATACCAGATGCTGTGATTTTGGGCCAATTCAATTAACTTCTTTTGAAACTATGAGTGATTTCCTTCTGAATTTTGTTTCCATTTTCACACCCCAGGTTGGTCTTGAGCCAGCTTGCTCTTGCTTGTTTGGGTGAAATATAGTAGTTGGTTTCCCCAGAAGCAGCAACCAGCAAAAGTACAGAACTCCAGTATTGGCCTGTAGGACCCCAGAGCACATGGGTGGGAACCCTCCCGTGCTCTGAAAGAGTAGAGTCTCACATTGCCTACTACCACTCAGGAGGGAAATGGGCCAGTGCCAGCCCTAACCTGTATGCTTTGCTCTTCATGGGATATTCCTAGCAGGGAGCACCACAGGGCTGCAACACTTGAGGCTGTGATCTGGCTCTTCAGCCTCAGATGGATGTCTCACTTTAAAGTTGTGACCTGATTGTGCTGGCTTCTTTCTGGTGTCAGGGCCCAGACAGAGAGTCACAGGGCATCTGCAAAAACACTGGAGGCATTAAGTTCCATACAAGGTAGTTGGGCTTGAAAGGTGCTATCTCTCTCCTTCCAGAAAGGTGTTTTCCCTTCACAGAGAAGCATTGTGCGGACTCTACTTCCAGCCTGCCACATTCCAGCTGCATCTCAGTGCACTGTGTGAGGGCAATTGTATTTTCCAAAAACTGAATTTCCACAGGTGAAGGTAGATACCTCCAGTGTCTTTTTGAGGACATCCTGAAGGAAATATCAGAGGCATTTTATCTCTGAAGTCCACAGGTGAGACACAAAAGGAAGTGGAAACTGTGACCTAAAGACCTAGGATCTGCCTTCTCCAGAAGAGGACTTTTGTCTGAAGCTGACTCCAACTATGCCACAATACTGCAGGAAAAGAAGCAACTACAATGTTCATGCTTTTCATGCAGATTGCATGAAAGCTAAGTACCATAAGAATAAATTTCAACCAGGCACACAATGTATGATGAAATTATTTTACTAAATGCAAACACTGCAGAGATGCAATCAGACAGGCTATCAAAACAGACTGTTGTATTGACTCTAGCAGTATATGTGATACCTCTAGGCATAGAGGCTGCAAGAAGAGAGGTCTGGGGGAGGTGAGGACAAGGCAATGCTTCACTCCACTTGCGAACAATACCAGGATTGCCATCTTGTGAGGAAGAAATGGTGAGCTAATTATTTAATGATTCCCCATGACAGATTTCAAATCCATCCCTACACACAGGGCTCAAATCCCACTCTGAAATGATGCAACCACGAATGAGTTTACTTTAAACACATGGCTCTTGGCAGATGTCCTTTCTTTCTTAGCTCATAAGGAGCTTCCTTTAGGGATCTGTGCGTGCATTTGATATGAAGGTATAAACTTGAGTTGTGGAGGATTCAGCCTCTTCACACATGTAGGTGTTTGGTGATGACTGCTGGAAGGTACTATAGGTTTCATGGTTCAAGGTGTTCAGCTATACCTGATAGCTCTAGAGTAGCACAATGCAGCTGATTTTGTTTGACTTCAGTCCTTCCTGCCTGGTCTCAAAGCATCTGCTCTCTGTGCTTGCATCTGTAGTGCTTCCCAAAACAACTCCTTTTGGGATTTGTGTGCTGTCATTTTCCTTTTTGTCTTGTAAAATTTTTGCTAATCACAATGGCTAAGTTTCTCTTGGTGTTTTTTCTTTGGTGCATTTCATTTACTTGTTTCCACTGGACAGGGATGAACACACAGAAGGTGCTCTGAGGCGGTGAACAAATCCCCACTCTGATGCACAGACTGTGTTCGGATCCAGGTTTTTAGCTCAAATGTCTACTTGATATCCATGTAGGGATTCTCCCATGCAGGGTGATGTTCTGTTTTAACCAAATTTAAGAGATAGAAGAGAGCATAAAATGTAAGTGCAAATCCAAACCTCCTCACCTAGTCCCAAATCTCATGAATACTGAAACAGAGCTTTTTCTGTAGCTCCTTCCCTAGACACCTGCTTGGATATAGGCTGAGCCCTTAAGCATAGTGCTGTGAAGAGCAATGAAGTGTACTATGGAAAGATCTGTCTCCTGGAGCATCCCAAAATCTTGACTTAGAGCTGGGTGTTTTCTCAAACGCTTAGAGCAGCTCCTGCTTCCCAGTCAATCCAAGGAGCTCTGAGATTCCTGTATCTCTGGGACAAGTCTGGTTCCCTACTGTGTCAGGAGGCAGCAAGACTGAGTCCACTCACTTTGTTCACCTTCTGCAGTGTTACCAAGTATCCCTAGTTCATGCAAGCTCACCACAGTGTGAGCACCTCTACAGGTACCACCCCTGTGATCCAGGAACAAAATCATGGGATGATTTAAGGCAATACCTCTTCACATCAGGTTAAACTACAAAGCAATGATTTGGAGCAGTCAAACAGTGATCAAGTGATCCCTCCCCATACTGCATCTACCACCCCAGTGTTAATTTAATTTACTACTAAAGACATATGAGTTGGAAACAATCATATTATCCACAGCACCACAGATGAAATTGCTCTTCAAAGCAAAGTTACTGTGTAGCTACGTCAGGGAATGCTCCAAGCATTGTGTAATGAAATACAGGTCCTGATGTCATGCCTGCTGTACACAAAGCAGAGGAAGACAAGGATGGGAGCTCTGTGGAAACAGGTTTTTATTTGTAATCATGGGTTATTACTTTTACTTTGTCTTGTGCAGCTCAAGTAGACACAAGGTATCTGTCTTTTATCAAAGTCTGACCTTGCCTGAGCCACCTTCTGCAACAGAGTCCCATTGGACAGCTATATGCTGCCAAGACAAATAGTCGTATCAGGGTTTTTGCTTTAATTTCACTTAGCCACTACTTGTCCTTATGTTATTGACTAGTGTCAAATGAGTCAGTAGAATGTCCCCTATTATGTATAAAATCAAATACATAGCATGTACTCATCCCAAACGGCTGTTAATCTTCTCCAAATGCAACAATCAGCATTTTCCAAAACATGCAGGGATATAGGGCAGCAGGACTTTTGGTACCTTCCTTTAAAAGGAGCCCAATTTTTAGAGAGCACTCAACACCTGGCAGCTAAAAAATCATTCTCTTTACAGATTCACCCATTTTAGACACCCAAATAGAGATCTTTAAATACCTGTAAGTGTTTGAAAATTTTCATTAGAAAATTGAACAAACTATATTCAACAAAGGACATCAATGTTTGATCATATGCTGACCACAGTCTAAAACATCAGGAAATAGCTTTCCTCCAGGAAAATGTGTTTGTGGGTGCTATTTTCTTTCTTGCCTCTTAAACAAGTGTCAGTGACATTTTTGGGAGCACTACAGTAACAGGCTAGATGGATTATTAGATAAGGCAATCATTTGGTCAGTAGGTAAACAGACAGATGTTTGTGGAGAGTCTGTGAAATGTAACTCTGTAATGGTTTCTCATAATATCGGTACAGCCCATTCACTTCCAGTCTCTTTTTTAGCTTTTCAAATACAAGATCATGTTGAAAATGGCTTTTTAGAGCCTCAAGAAATATTTTCTTATGCACCTCACAGCACTGTCTTTGCAAATGCAAAGTACTCTATGCCATGCTACATTTATGCACTTCAGGTTTGATAGATGAGGGATGCTAATGGAATATAAACTATCAAATTAAAAACTTTCATATTAGGGATGCCAACAGTGTTTGCTGTACCTAGCAATGTGAGATGGTGCTTGCAATTTTTCTCTGCTTTTTAATATGATGCAATATGCACATTCTCATATGTCACTTCTTAAAGAAAGGCAAATGTACAATTTTAATGAGGAGGTGTTCCAGAATCACAAGAAACAGCATTATTTTACATTGAGCAGGTTCATTACACAGCCTGCAGAAACTGCTAGATGATTATACTTCACACACAAACCTGAAGCCTGATTCTCCTCTTCCCACCTGTGTCAGCTTTGCTCTACACACATATTATTCACTTCAGTAGAGATACCCTGCCCTCATCCTCCAATGGAATAGAGCATGGCTGGGGAACTGGAACTGCATCTCATATCCAGGGCTTTATCTTCTGTAGATGATAAGGACTGGAGAGGAATTAGGGAAAGACAAGGTTTGGTGAATGGATCTGAGCCACAGCCTTAACCCATGAAAACCAGTGCAGCACTCAGTACCTCTCAGCTGAACCTGTGAAAACTCATCCCCACTAGTGGGGAAACTATGCAGAAGCAGGCTAAGAAATGGGTTAGGAGACAGGGCCTGTGACTGACCTCTCAAAGCTGTGATTTGAGAAGACACTGATCTGCACGCCATTTGGAAGAAGATCACCATGGCAAAGGTGAGGAGCTGGATCCCATCCACCAGGACTGTTTGCCTGCATTCCCTCTCCAGTTTTCATGCTCTGAAACATTTGCTAATCAGATTGTAGCCTGCTTCTAGCTTGCTTGCTTGCTGAAAGCAAAGGAAGGGAAGTAATAAGAAGGGATCTCTTTCAATAAGCAATTTGCAAAGGATGTTGAGGACAGAGCAGTCTGCAGTGCGGGGTGTTGGCTCTGTACAAGAGCCCTCAGATTGGATTACAGAGGACTCTGAAGTGGGAAAGGAAAGTAAACAGTGTGGTTGGGCACTTTTTCCTCCAGCTGTCTCTGGTGAGGGTAATGCAGTTCAGTGCAGCTAACTGCAAGATTAATGGAACTGTTCAAATATTTAATCCTATAAAGGTATTACATGAAATGCTCACTGTAGCCTGCATGTTTTTCAGCTTGCTGACAACGTGTGTGTGTGTGTGTGTTTCAACATGGGGTCAGGGCAAGGAAAGGGAAAAATAAATCCCATAGACTTACTGATAAATAAACATGGTCATAGCTCTATATTTCTTAAATGGGGCTGGGGAACTCTGCAAGATTTTGGCAGTACAAAGAAGGCAGTCCGTCAGACCTGGGCTTTCTAGCTGGGTTTTGAAAGAGATATTGGCTGACCATAGGGCTGTTTGTCTGTCTTTTACAAGTCAGAACAAGGAGAAAACAGTCGTTGATGTGAGCTGTGGGAAGGATGAGAAAGAAAGATACCTCTGTCTCTCTGAATTTTTAATTTTCTGACGTGGAAATACACATCTTTGTCTGGAAAGTTTTGGGTCAGACTAGGACACAGGTGCAGGAGCAGATGAACACTCTATCCTTAGTACAGATCACACTTTCACACTCCTCTATCACAAACCTACTTTCCCTCCCAAAACACTCTCAGCAAACTGAATAGTTCCTTAACTCACTCCCCTGCTTGCGGTGCCCTGAAAAATCTCTCTTCACCTGATAGCTGCAGCAGGCTGTGCCCACGCAACAGTCCTGGCTGTGTATGTGTGAGCCAGTGCCAGGCAGTGCGGGCATGGTGCACACTAAGGGGGCACAACAGAGACCACAGACACTACCCGATTACAGTGGTGATTCCTCAGCAGCACTCCACAATGCCATACCACCCTGGAGGTAGCATCTACACTTGCTTACGGCCACCAGCCCAAAGCCAGGGCACCCCTGCACTGACACAGCCAGAGAGGGGCTTATTTGCAGGAGGCCAAGCACCAAGCCTAACTCGCCTGTGAGAAAAGAGCAGGGTGTTTTTCATAAGATGGACAGTTTTAAATCTTTGTCAGCAGCTGTGTGATGTTGCTTTGGGTGGAGGCTGGCTGGAGGACATGGGAGGCACATGATTCCCTCTGGGACAATTGCCCAAGTACTTCAAAAGAATTGGAGGTTTGAGACTTCAAGAAAAGGGAAATACTGGAAAGGAACAGGTAGGACTGAGTGATGGGTTTGGAGCTGCACTTCAAGCAAGGCTAAGAAGAGTAGAGGGCCAATGACACAATAGTCAGTGAACACTTCTTTCTAAAGCCCTTTATTTCTTTTTTGCTTTACATGAGTTTCCTTCACCTCTTAGAAAGGTAATCACTTTAGTCAGCATCCTAAGCCAACCTGTCTTTTTGAGCTTAACACCCTGACTTTTTAGAGGAGCTTGTCATAAGGCATAGGCATGGACAGATCGGCTTCCACTCTCAGTCTGGCTTGAGGTCACATCAGACTGAAGAAGCAGGAAAGTGTCTTCTAAGGAAAAATATTTTCTTTCAAACTTTGACTGAGTGCAGAATGACTGCTAATCCTGTTAACACAATTAAATACTCTCTCTAATTCTATTTGAAATGTGATAAGAAACAATGAGCAAGTTTACTTGCTACAGTTGTCTCACACCAGTGCCAATATCACCCAGGTCACTTCCAACAATACATTTTCATCCAGGTACCTATGAAGCACCTAAAGGCAGGAAACAGGCTGCTGAATCTTCCTTCAGACACACGGGCTGTAGCCCTTGTGTACCTAACACATGCCTCTGTCAAGGGACTAGACCAAAACCTGCAGCCCATTTCACATGAGGGGATGGACTGGCCACCAGAATGCCATGACTTTCTGATCACTGCTGACTATCAGCTGTGGACGTATTATTTGTGAAGTGGCCTGCTCTTGTTTTGGACCTTACTTCACTGCTTTTCCCATTACCAACACACCCTAGTTTGTTGCATTTATTCTAACTTGTCACGTGTGACAAAACAGAGATTTAGGATGGCACTGCTCAGCCATCCTAGGCCATCACTTACATGCTGTGTATAGCAAAGGTCTCTGAGACAGGAAATTCAGGTGGTTAGAAGTAGCTAAGACATAAGGGAAACTGTTTTAATCCTGAATTATTCCAGGAGCATTTTGGTTCTCCTAACAGCTCCGTTTAATAGATAAAGCCACAGACAAATACAGAGACAGACAAGACAGTGATTTATTCATATATATATATCCCCTCTTCTCCCCTGAACTCACAACCGGGAGAATTTCCTCATAAGTTTGTTTGACCTGCTGCTTTTTGTTCCACAAGTTTCTTGGTTCTAGCTCGGCCAAGCTCAGCAAAGACTGCAGACAGTCAGAGCATTTGCATGGGACTTCTGAAAATGCAAGCCACAGCCCAATTTCTTTTTTTTTCTGCAGAAAAAAAATTCTGGCTAAATGGAAGACAGTAACATCAGGTAATGTTATAAGGGAGACGGAATTATATTCGGTCTCCTCTCAAGATCTCCTTTTCCAGCAATCTTTTGCAGTCAGTAGCCATGAAATGGAGAGCTGGGTGAGACTCCCTTCCTCTCCCCAGCACTTTCCTGGGAAATGAGGACAAAAGGCAGAATGGCAGAGTAAGTTGGGTTGCAAGGGACAATAGGATGCTGTCTGCTCTAACCCCTGCTCTCAGCAGTGCAACTTCAAAGCTAGGGCAGGATGCTCAGGGCCTTGTCCACTTGGATTTTTAATTTCTCCAGTGCTGGAGATCCAGAGACTCTCTGGGCCCTCTTTCAGCACTGCACAATCTTCCTGGGGAATTTATTTGTCTTTTTGATGAAGAATTTTTCTTGCTGCAACTGGTATATTTTGCTTCCTCTCTTAACATTGTGCACCTCTGAGAAGAACCTGGCTTCATCTTCCCTATAACCTTCTTTAGCCAGGTGAAAAGGCTAAAAACAGAAAAACAAAAAAAGACCTCATCTTCAGGCTGAACAAATCCAGTCTCCCAGCCTTTTCTCTTACATCCTGTGGTCCAGCTCCCTGACCATTTTGGTGATAATCTACCAAGAGGACTTTGATCCATTTTGCTAATGTTTTTCTTGTACTAGGGGGACAGAATTGGACACAGTGATTTCAGACACAGTCTCCCAGCCCCTGCCAGGGAGAGATCCCAGTGAGGTTGCAGCTCTGCAGCCACACATGGAAAGCAGTTCAGTAATCCAAACAGGATCTGAAACCACGACCCTTTGCACAGCAATGAGCAGCTACTGCTACACATGCAAAGCTTCCTGAAGAGATTGGAGACACTCCTGAAGCCAAAGAGGAACAAGGCAATTCAGGATTCATACAGGAAATAACGTAACATCCAAGGGCTCACACAGAAGAAAGTGGGGTGGTGGTGTCCAGTTGGGTGTGGAATTACCATTTGGAAAACACATTAGTTATCCTATTTATGTAAGTACAATAAATCAGTGTAAAGCCAAACAGCCAGGAAATCAGACCTCAGTGGAGGGTAGAGCAATAACAGCCAATAGCTCTTTAAATAATAATAGTGTTTCTCCTATAGGACTCTCGATTCATATCATTGCTGTGCACAGCATGCAAAGATAAAGCTCCCTGTGCCCCACAGATGGCTCCAGTTTCCCAAATAATTGATAGCTGGAGCTCTCCTTAGAGGATCAAGTGGAGGAATGAAAAAGGAGCATTGTAATGGCTGCATTTTTCATTCAGCACAGACCTGGTTTGGTTTTCACCCAGGTGTAGGGTGGCAGTGTTTGCACTGAAGTGACTGCCCTGAGAAGGAAAATAGGGACTGATAGCTCATTTGAGTCCTGAATCTCACAGCAAACAGCCCAGGCCTGCACCTAGGAAAGGCTACGTAAATAGTTCAGGCAAAACGACTGTGAAATAACGAAAAACTTGATTTACTTCAAAGTAAGTAATGCATGGACTCTCCACGCTGTATTTCACACCCGCAGTCAAGCTGTCTTTAAAAGGAATGAGAGGAGATATGGAAGGAGGTGTGGGGTGAAAACAGACTTAACATTAATATACAAGAAGTTCTCTTTTTCTCCAACAGTAAAGAAATGCAGCAGAATTCAAATCACAGACAAAAAAAGAGGGAGATCAAATCCAACTATCCTCTTTGAGCTTTCCTATAGATTATGATGGGCTGGGCAGGAGGGGGGAGTAGTGAGCAGGGGGAAGATATTCCCATCTGGAAGCTAAAAATCTGAAAGCTAAAAAGAGTGTAATGACAAAAACTGTTGTCAGAAGTGGGATATCTTTGGTTTGGTGTTACAGAAGCATGGTGTCAGCAAAGTGTCACATGAGGCAGCACATACTGTGACAAACAGGATAATTCTTTGCTCCAACAACCAACAAACTCATTTAGAGATTTCCATTGTTGTTTTTTGCTTTTTCTTTTGTTGCATACTCTCTCTGTTTTGTTGTTGGTTTGGGTTTTTTTTCCAGTGAAAGTAGAAAATATCATACATGTATCCATCACAATACTAGTGCCAGAGAGCTTTCTTTTTTCAATTCCTCAGTCACAAGACCCAGGTTCTTCCTAAACTAACAACAGGCTAAGCAGATGCTTTCTCCTTTTTCCAGCTCATATGTAATCAGTGACAGATGAGGTCACATCCTCACTGGAATGGTGTCACACAATAGCAAAAGTGAGAAGCCTGTCCCATTCTTCCCATACCAGATCTCAGTCTCTCAAGCAGGTGACATGATGAAAAAGGAGCAAGATTCTGAAGTTATGGATCAATGTCTCTGATGAAGGTTGGATAATGTGAAGAGAGGCCTGTTTGAACTGCAGATTTGGTATGTAAGACATGACAGCTTGGCCTTTAAAGCACATATGGTACCTGACTGGCAAGGCTGTCACTGCAGTTCAAGTGGCCTGCAGAGGTTCACTGGGTCACATTTTGAAAGGAAGCAAAAGCTGCAGGAATTGTTTGCCTGAATATTTAACACTGCAACCATGCATTCAATTAAACACAGATACCTGAGTAACCCTTGGCTCAAGCAGTCATGCCTGAGCATTTAAAAATGTGAACAAGTATGAATCTGTGCCATGGTGGTGCAAGGAGAAGCTATTTGATTTTAACAGCACCAGGACTGGGTAAACATCTATTCCCAGTTCCTTTCCACTGTCTTCAACACTTCCAATTTCCTGCTGTCCAACTGGAAACAATTCAACAGTTGATAAACCTGTATTTTGGCCAAACTAGGTTGTTCTAGTCCATTTCTGTGCTGGAGAGGCAAGGTATGTAGGAATGAAAGGTAATGCCTTTTATTAGATTATATTATTATTCTCTCTCACTCTCCCAAAAGTAAAGAGAATGCCTTTATGCTGAATTGTCATTTGTTGCTCTCTTCAGATCTCACACCCTTCAGATCTTTTCTTGCTCAGTGAAGCCCTGGTAAAAATCACTTCCTTCTAGTTACAATAGCACCATTGTTACAGCAACAATGCAGCAGCTGGGTGCTGAGGTTGAGATTATGATCCTTCGAATCTGGAAGAAGTGAGTGCTTGTTAATCAGCCTGTTGAGCAACTTGCACATGTGGGAGGTTGCACCAGCAGCAGATCTTGTTCCACCACTGGGCACAAAGGTTGGCAGACAAGATCAGCCTGCATTCAGCAGAGTGACCTTGTTTTGTCACAAAAAAAATTGTGATAAAATCCAATAGAGAGATTTCTGCAGAATTTGGAGGGATGATGAGAAGAAAGGCATGTTCTTCTGACCCTTTATGACCTTTACAGCTACAGTGTTGCTGTATATGTTTTGTCCTTTGGAAACTGAGAGGTTGATCTGACCCTCCACTCATTCACAAAAAAAAAACCCACAAAGCCAAGATTCATCCAAGGACTCTGCTGGGTTTCCATTTCTGTGTTCTTTTTTAGAAATAGAAAATGTAGAAAATGTTTTCTTTGTATGTTTGTTGAAACCATTTGCACAACATTATTTTTATGTCTGAATGCAAAGCATCTTCAAAGGGCTCCTGGGGAAAGCAACAGGAGTTGAGCTGTGCCACACCATGCAGAGCAACCACAGATACACATTGCAGGCAAGGCTGCAAGGCACAGAGAGAGGCAGCAATGTTACAGAAGGAAGCCAGGGAGTGAGAGCAAAGCCTCTTGTGACTGATGCTTTGATGAGCAGGGGGACAGCTATGCTGAAGACCAAAAAAGGCAGAAGAAATCTTCTGAAAAAGTAATAAGAGAGAGGCTTCAGATGAGAAGAGGAATGGATGTGATTATTTTGGAGGAAGGTGAAGGCACAATGTAATACACTCAAGACGATGGAGAGCACATGTAGGTGTCTATAGAAAATCAGTGCAGTAGCTGGAAAAAAACTTTCTCCTTGAGTATAAATAGAGGCTTCACTTCTAGAGAACAAGCAATAAGACAGTGGCTGTGTTTCCTGCTTCTGTGAAAGTTCCCATGAGAGCAGAGTAAAAGCTCTGGGGGTCATGCAAGTCATGGCCTCACCAAATCTGGATACTTTCTATCTGCATAAACCTTCTGTGGTCATCCTTCTGGTCAGGGATAATCTGTTGTGATCCTTTGTATGTGCTGTCCCAGTCAAAGCTCAGAATACAATAAAGGGAAAACTAAATTTATTCAAATAAAAAAAAAAAAAAACCCTTTTTTTTTTTTCCAAAACTTGCATTTACTTTTTATTTGGGCTCTGAGTTGAAAGAAATGTCTTTACTTCCTTCTATGCATGCTGGCTTTTCCATCTGTAGAGAGCAGGACTGGCAGCAGCAGCTCCATACATAGTATCCCAGTTTCAGCTGTGACTCACTACCTGGCCAACAGCTACACAAAGGTGTTTATCCTCTTTCCCAAAATGTCTCTCCAGGTCAGGCACTCCAAGCAGAGAGCGAGAAGTATATGAAAATACTAGAAGATAGTGTTTTTTCAGGGTTCTGGAGGGAACAGGACACTGATAATATTGTCTGCATGCTTAATCCCTCCAAAATCCCCTGGATGAAAGGCAGCCATGACAGGTATGTGCAGATGGGTGAGGGAGCACCACAGAGCACTTAGAGAGAAAATACTTAAGAAAAAAGGAGGAAAAAGAGTAGATCTGTAGTGAGGAACAGAAAAGACATCTTCAAACAGACTTATTCAGTGTTATTGCATGGCATAATAAGAGGGAAAATCAGCCAATGGCCCTGGCAGTCTTTCCCACAAAATATTGCATGCAGAAAGAGGGTAAGCTGAGGCCAGCATGCAAAGATATGGGCTCACATCCAAACAGTTTTAGCCCTGGTGAAAACCGGGGTGCTTCAATTACTGTTTGGGAGCTGCCTGGAGTGAGGGGCAGGCAGCACATGCTGAGCCTTGTTGCCTCAGAAAATGGAGCCACATCACAAACATCCTGAAGACAGTGGAGGCAGCACTCAGGAGAATTTCTCCAGGTTTTTTCTCTGTTCTTCATGGCTACAGCCTTCAGAATGCCCGAGCTGCAACAGAGGTGGGGACAGAAAAGCAGAGATGGAATATTACACCATCTGCCCTGATCTGAACCAACCCAAAAGCAGAGGCTTTCCTCACAGAATGCAATAAAAACCACCTTAATATGTTTTTTTCATCTAGGTGATAGCAAAGCTCCCGCAAGTTAAGGAGGTAGGAAATGATTCCAGCAGCTTCTGGTGGGCTGAAACTCTTCAAAATGTATTCTTCCTGCTGCTGGGGCTGCAAGGAGAGAGGCTGGGTCTGCAGCAGGAAGCCAAAGCACCAAGTCAGAGGGGACCACCCACCTGAATCCAGAGCCTGCACCAAAATCTCAGGAATCATCTCCCACTTCTAACATCCATGTCCTTGCTTGTTTCCCAAATGTCCTTTGTAGAGGATATTTTTGTGCCAAGGTGAAAGTGGCAAATGGCCGGATGGACAGAGAAAGAACGAGGAAATTACATTTATCCTTAATCCCAGAGTTCATTGCTATAGCACTATCCTGTTCTGCTGCCGTAGGAAAGTACACTGCATTCTCTGAAAAGTGCCATTGTCAAGGGTTAGGGCTAGGCTGGCCACTAGAGAAATATCAGACACACTCTATTAACACCTCTACCTTCACAGAAGGGGAAGAAAAAGAGAAAAAGGGAGAGAGACTTATGGGTTGGAAAAGAAAGCTAAAACAGCTTTAATGAAAATAATAACAATAAAATTAAAAAAAAATAGACAAACTTATAAAAATTAAACAAATAGACAACTATATGCAAAACCAATATTGAACCCAACCTCCCTGATGGCAATTATGTCGCTGTCACCACTGATGCTCTGGAGTAGGTACTAGGGAAGTCCCAGACTAGACTCAGCAGCAGACAGGAACTGGATTCAGGAACACACATATCAGGATCAAAAGCAGAATGGACCGAGTCCTCCTCTGGTGCCAGCCATTGAAGAAGAGATCTCAACCCTTGTGATATCTCAGCTTTATACCAGATATGGCATACATGGAATGGAATACCTTGTTGGTCAGTTTAGGGTCACACGTCCTGTTCGCTTCTCACTGCAGGTGCAGCCTTTTACTTTCTGCACCCCCAACATGGTACACAAGATTTAGCAGTGACCTTGGTCTGCACAGGAGCAAATATAATCAAAAGCCTTTCTGCACACATCAATTCTTGTTAGTAACCATAAACATTGAGCAATATCACTTCCAGAAGCAGACACTATCTGCAAAAACATGCCATTAACTTCAGAAAGTGCAGTTACTTAGAAGAGACTGAGCTGCAAAATAAAATCACTGAGCAGAATTAGTACCGTTCTAACTCAAACCAGGACAGTGTTGTTACTGGCTCTGCCTGGGAGAAGGTGTCTGGGTGCTTGAGATCTCATAACTTTAGTTGGAGATGGTAGTGCTGAGCACCACAAAAACCACTTGCATCACTTCTCTCCAAGTCAGTGTCCCCATGCATAAACGGGAATAACTGCATCCTCCACAACAGACATCTCTTGATAAGAAAGATTATTTATTACAACTATATCAAAAATCATTTAAAAAAAAAAAACAGGGGACAAAAGAGGTCTTCAAATTCAACATGTTATAGGCTGAAACAAGGTAATCTTTGTTTTCTGAGAGCTGAGCAACACAACAGAGAAGACAAAGTTGTGAGAAACTAATTGACCATTTATAGGACTGCTCACTCATAGTGTGCAGGGATAGCAGGGATAGTCCCCAGGAAGCTTTGTCACCTAGCCTTGGATTATGAAGGATATGAGTTTAGCACTGCTGGACCAAGAAGCAGGGAAAGAAATTAAAGTCTCAATCAGGCTTGCTGAAGGAGGACAAAAAAAATCCTGCTCTTTATTTTATGTTGCTCCTCAGATGGAGGCACAGGAGCAGAAGGAAATAATAGGACAGAACAGTGAATAGCAAAAAGAAATCCAAATCAATGGGACAGATTCTCCTCTAGGGCAGGCTGACCCAGGGGACAAATGTTTTTTTTACAGCACACTGCTGAAGATAATGCAGGTTTCATGATTTACACCCAGGTGGATGTGGGCTACAGTGCCAGCCAGCAGGAAAAGAATACTCACTGCTGGCATAATGACAATTTAAGAATATAAGTAGCTCTAAAGAAAATATTTTTTCTGTAATGTTAATGAAAAGGACTGTATATGTAGATCTGGCTGGAAAATTTTTGATTAAGCATTTTTATTGAAGCAAGTGTTTTGCTAAATTTGAAATATTTCATGGAAACTGTAGCTATAACTAAGGTTCTCTTTCATCAGGAAGATCTCTGAGAGGCTTCTAGGACCCTCCGATCAGACCAGAGAATAGACTGTAACAGAAAAATAAAAATATCTCTATATATTTTTCCAGTCTGAAAAGAAATGCTCCTACACAGTTCTGTTATAATGGAAAAAGTATTCACAAGGCTTTGTTTAAACTCAGAAATAAAGAAGATTATTTTTGAGGCCTTGAAGGTGGTCTCAGCACAGCATTTTCCATCTCCAGCTGCCTTTACATACAGAACCATATGCATCTTGAACCCAGTGATTCATATTCCTAGGGCAGGCCATAGAATACGAGCAAAGCTCCAGCCCTCAGTGATTGCAATACCTTTCGGGATAACAGAGTTCTAGTAAATAACAGGAATAAGAACAACACATAGTTGTATGTGAGAGTAACGATTCCCAAAGACAGAAAACATACAGGACATTTAAGAAACTGAAACTTTGGGCTGAACTTGAACCTTTGCTCACAGCTGACAGCTGCTTACGGCATCAACAGTGAAACATAGCCACCATAAATGAGCCACCAGATCTTGGAAAACCTACTGCAGGGGAATGCCAAGGCAGTGCTCGCTGTCTCTCTTCTCCTCCTAGTCCTTGCACAGGCTTTCCCACAATTCCTTGGCCCATCTTCTAAGACAGTCGCACACCACCCTTCATACTGCCTGTTTCTCCTTCTTGACTGTGTGTTATGGAGTCCTCCTTTTTGCTCTCTAACACTTAATTTCCCCTGAATTTACCATAAATGTTTAGAACAAACCTGAGCAACCACTGTAGCAAATAGACAGGATGAGATTCCTCAAAGGGGATGTGTTATACTCTCATATACTTCCCATGATGGGTCTGAAATGTTCATCGTTTTCTTGGGAATTCTGGACAATTCAAAGCATCACAGGTTTTATTTCAGGGTGAGCATTTAACGTTACTTTGGAGTGGAAAGCCCTTTTCCCTTATTTTATTATTAAATAATCTTAATAATTGCAAGGATCAAACAATCATGAAAGTTGTACAAGCATATGGTGTGTAGAGATCAGCTGTCTAAAGATCATGGGGTGTCCTTGTTGGTGACTACTGCTAGGACTCTCCTTGTAATGGCTTGGATCCCGAGTCCAAGCCAGGTGTGAATAAAATGAGTCCAACAGGTATGAATAAAATGAATCCGACTTTTGCCAGTATTGCATTTGTTGAAGAGATGGAATTTGCATCTTTGTCCATTTAGTCCCATGGAATTTCTGCAACATATGAGCACTGCAGGGTGCAAGGATTGCAGTCATGGCAATGCCTCTGGCAGACTGGTCTCTACTTGGAAATCACCTCCCTCACACATGAAAAAGAACTTTAAATCACAGTAAGCAAATGCTGCTAGAAGACTGGGACCACAATGCTCTGAAGGACTGTCAAAGCCCACTTAGTAATGCCAACAGCACAATTCTAGTAGAGATAAGTAAATGGCAAGGAGAAAGGAAAAGGCTTAGTAATTGAATTCAAGTCATATACTGACTATATTGTCATGGGTTTTGCCCCCAGATATTCCTGCAGTGTACTTTACTTCAAAAGGTGCCAATAACCTTTGTCTTGCTGCTAGGTGGAGGCTGCCATCATCACATGCTCAAGTACTGTAAGCACCCAAATATCTAGCTGGAAAAAAGGATGTCAATAACTGCAAATACACGTTTGAAAATACAGTCCCTGATGTCTGCTGAAATATCTCTTGCAGAGATACAATTTCTAGCAGAAGGACATTAACAGGCCATATAAAGAGGGAATTTCACCTCCAAATCCTGGAAACCTATCCCCAGCACGAGGAGGTTTCCCTGTGCTTCAGATACAGCCTCACCACTGAGCATGCTCATGGGAAAAGTCCTCAGGAGATGCGAAGCACCTACAGTCCCCACTGTGTTGCAGGGATCTCTGCTCAACCAGCTCTGCTGTGCTCTCTCTCTGCAGAGCAGAAGTTACAGGCTGATAAACCACAACCTGCTCAAAGCCACTGCACTATTCCTATCTCAACTATTTAGCTAATTTTTATTTTTAATCCTCTTAGCTATGTTCACTAATTCAGCTTTTAATCATAAGCCTATTTGTGTAGATATACTTTTTTAATCAGTATTCCCCCTGCTAATCTATCCAAGTTCTCTACAATATCTTTTTATTCTACTTAAATAACCCTCCACATTCCTTATAACTTCTATCTCCTTCATTTTAGTTCTGTAACACTATTATTATTAGTTCCAAGAGTCTCTTGCCAGTTCCTAACAGCATTTCCATTGTAAGCACCTCTGTAGGATGAGCTCTTCATCCTGAGAGAGGCTGTTGAAGACACTTCTACATGGGACCCAAATTACTTTGAGCCCAGGCAGTCCATTAAAAACATTACTGTTTTCTGTGTGTACAGTAGCAAGGCAAACACCAACAATAAACCCCCCCATAAGAGAACTGACTGTTACATCAAGATGTGCAGGTGCAAAAGAGCACATGGAGGTGCCTGAGAAAGTAGGGAGGCAACAGACTTTGGCTGATAAGCAGCATTCATCCCTTACCCCTCACTTGTATTCCTTTTAATCAGGTCAGGGAAACATTAAAGGAGAGCTTGATGGACTATAACAGGAGAACACTTCCAAGGACCTCCTCCTGTGCACAATCAGCCCCTGCACGTGATGGTAGCTGTGGGAAGTGCCACCATACAGGTGAGAAAGAAGCAATGCTCATTCACAGGGAGAGCAGTAAAAGAGTAGAGGTACTTCTATGGCAATGTAATGAGTAAGTGAGCATCGCTAGCACAGCAGAGTTGAGAGAACATAAAAGGTGACAAAGAGAGGAGGGACAATCATGGAAAGTGACCTGAAAAGACTGATAGTTCTTTTTGCTCTTGGGGAGAGGAGGGGGGGGTTGAAATATTTGTATATATTCTCAGAAGAGCCAGACAGAAATGGTGCTCATACCTGGAGATCTCTTGAAGCAAAGAAGAGAAATTCTTTCCAGGACATTTTCTGTTCCTAAAATAGTTCTTTTCATTTCTAATGAAATGTGTAATTTTCACAACTCACAATTTCACTCACATCACAATTAAGAAAAAAATGGCTTGCTTCACCAGCTCTGCTGTTCATTTACACTGTTTTATATAACTAAAAAGGAAAGGGGAAAAAAAAAGCGAAGGAGAGGCATAATTAGCCACAAGTCCTCTAACGGTACATCTCATTAGATCCCAAGACTCCCCATTTCACTGACAGGGAAACTCTGTCTGCATTCATTGCAGGAGTCTCAGGAGCCTGTGAAAGTCTAATCCAAGACTTCAGCTTTCAGAGGCTACCATGCTCCTGTTGCAATCCATGGAAGAAGGCTAACCTGCTGCATCAGAGATACATCCTTCAGTAGAAGACCTTTGTGTACCACCACTCTGTCATGTTCATGTCCCCAACACAGCCCTTTTCTGATCCTTGCACATGTAACCACAGAACTACCAGCAATGTCAGAAGTTGACCCAAAATCACCGTCCATAAAGTTTGTCTCAAGGAAGCTGTCTGAAAACCACCCCTGGATCCCAGTACCACAGCCCAGGTCACTGTCTAATACCAAGTGATCCCTCTGTGGTGCAGCAGTAGGGCACAATGCGCAGTGGTGGCACCCAAAAACTTTAGGAGCTGCAGACCCTCAACAGTACATATGGCAGCTTCCCTGGAGCCAGGCTGCATGGAGGAAGCTGGCACAACATCTTCTGTTTCAGAAACACTGCAGGATTTCTGTTGCTGGAAAATACCTCAAAACGTATCTGTGCAGAATTTCCCTGTGGAGACTGTCTCTTCAGAAATGCTGAGACTTTTTATCCCAATCAGGAATTTTTTTTTTAATAAAAATAATTTACCCAGTTGGATTTATTAATTTACCCAGTTGGTTATATTAATTATTGCAAAATTCTGCTTAGCCTGTTCTGCTGACAGAAGCCAGAATATTTCTCAGGAAAATAAACACACTGGTATGGGAAGAGGTACAGATGAAAAAGTAAATAGTGTGTTATTGCCGAAGTCTATACTGAACCATCATCCCAGTGTATCACTACAGACTGGGGTCCACTGTTGGCACAGAGGTATTTCAAAAGAGATAAAAAATCTGCATTTTCTTACTTATCTATTATCACTAAAGCTCCCTTGGCACTTTGCCATGAAAAAAAGTATTATCTACACCAGCTCTCCACACAGGGAGTTACACTCTGATAAGCTATGTTCCATAGCCAGTTCACTGGGTAGTCTGTTCTCCTTTGCTTGGACAATTGAGCAGCATTTGCTACTCAATTACTACTCAATTACTCAATTTGTGATTATAACTGATTTGGGTTAATTGTGCAGCACCTGCATGACAGGCTGCTAGGAAGGATGCTGTATACACAACTTGCAGTTAGTATACATAGCCAAAGAGGTGCCTGGTGGCATCTCTGTCTGGATACACAATTTCTAAGGGGAGCTTCAGGGAATGAAAGAAGCTGCTGAAATGGTAGATGTTTGTTATTCTCTTCATGTGCTTTGTGTGTATTTGTATAACTAACAAGATCAGAGCCTGTTTTGTTTGCTGAATTGATCCTTCATATTCTCCCAGTATAATTTAGGCTACCATTTGTTTCATTTATGCACAAGCACTCATATTTATGAGTGAGAATAAGCTCTAAACCTCCAGACTAATTTTTTTGTGATATCTCCTATTTGTATGTGATATCTCAAACAGAAATCACATACAAGACCAAGAAAACCATATGGCTTTTCTTTTAATTGATCAGGTGGAAGCAAACATAGCTAAGTCTTCAGCGTTGGCACTGAATCCCTATCATCACTGGACTGAATGTGATGATTTGCACCTCTACAAGGGACAAGAAGAGCTCCTGGTGAATTCCCATCTCCTTTCCAAGGCCAGATTACTAACGTTGCTTTATATAATGCTGTTGACCTACCAGACCAGAGGGGTCCTTTGTTTCCCATCCCCATAGCCCAAGAGAGCCCCCATAATGGCATGTTTCTTTCCCAGAGGAGCACAGAGCAGCATGGTGGGAATTCCATCTCACTTTCTTTCCCAAAGAACCACATTATTAAATTCTGTCAGTATGATGCCATTGCTCTGGGCTAGTTTCCAACCAGCCTCTAGTTTTATTGTCAACTTGCTGGTTGTGAAATTGATTGAATCTGTCAAGCTTTTCTAGAGATGGGAGGGCACGACTTACTGAACAAGTACAGATCAATTTTCACATACTTATCCACTCTCACAGGAGAAATGTTGATTGCTTGTGCATGTATTCTGAAACAGAGTTGCAGAGGGACAGCACCCCCAGTGTATCCTAGAATCAGTAATTGCAGTGCTTGACAGACATGTCAGAGCCCACATATATGTGTAAGCCCAGTCTTCATATGGGCAGTAAGCGTGATATAGGAGCCCATAGGTATCCTAAGTACAGAGTAACTTCTTTTGTGTGCTTCAATCTATGGCCCAAGGTTTCATTAAAGATTATGAAAAAAAAAAAGTTTATACTTCAAATGCCCATGTCAGCTACTCACAGGTAGGTAGTGTCAGGTAATAAAACAGGCTCTGTAAAACCCAGAAGTTTCTCTACACCTCTCCTCTACAGTTCTCTAAACCTGAGTGGATATTACACCACTCTACGAGTAGATGGTTCTGATGTATACCAAGTGACCACCCACCATCTCCTCTCCATGGCTGCTTAAACCTCCCACTCGGTTTTGTAGGCAGCATCGATGCTTCCAATGGCATATAAGGTAGGCAGGCAGGTCCCCAAAGAGGCACATCCCTCTCTCTGGCAACAACCCCCTCATCCCTTGTAAAGGTTTGTTTTGTGGTTCCTCTTAAAATTCTCCACTTCTCAGGCAGTGTTTAATGGAAACTAAAAAAAAAAACAAAAACCCGATCTGCTTCGTTGCTTTTCAATTAGATAAAAACTCCCATTAGTGATGCAATTAAGGCGCCATTTTCAAGACTGTTGTTTAACAGCCTCCTTGACATTTCACAGAGCTCATTTGTTTCACTTTGTTTTTTCCTTTTCACAAAAACAAAACCAAAAAAATATTATTCATTTGCAGAAACACAGACAAAGCAGAAAGCTCAAAACAGCAGGAACAGGGTGAGGTGGTTATGCTGCAAGACTGAAGAAGGAAGAAAGAGTGAGTAAAAAATACATGTTTATACTGTAGAGTAGGTCCTAGATAGGAGGAATAGAGCAAAGCAGAGGAAAAGACCAAAGTTCCCTGTTATTTTACAGAGCTGTTTGTTGCTGTAAAATGGCACATGAGCAGAATAGGCAAGATAAAATAACAGAACAGGTCAGGAATTTTGCTTGAGAAAATTGTATTTTCATAGCATTTCTTACTTAGAATAAAAAGTTAAACAACTTTAAAATGTGTAGAAGTATTTCATCTTTTCCTTTAAATAAAAAAAAAACCTCAACAACCACAGTCTAAATTCATCTGCAACAGCCTTTTGAAAAAAACTAGAGCACTGGTCTTTACAGTTGAATAAACATCTTTAACCATGAAATACCAAATTTTATGAAGAACATTTGGAAACTAAATTGAGTCTGAGACTTGAAAAATGAGTTGTCTCAAAAGACACTTACAAATCATTTTCCACTGAGCTGCATAGGTGGAACATGAGGGCAGGACTTATCTGAGCAGGAGTGCCAAAGAGGAGAAGGGAAAAACAAGCACATTTGTCTATAGCCTACAGCACTTGTGGCAAGACTGCTCACAAAGCATGCCCCTTTCTTTCCAGGTCTATTTTATGTGTCTATGCTGTCCTTGCCCCTCCTGTCTTTCTGATTGTCATCATCTTCTGGGCTTTGTCTTCATATAAATGTTTAAAAAGTGTGTATTTTTGTCATTCAGAAGGAATTATTTTGCATAAACTCTATCTGACAGCTGATATTTGCAACCTTCTGAGGGCCAAAAAAAAAAAAAGAGCCAGGGTTCAGCACATGCTGCCTTTGAACTTCTCTGGCATTACATCTTCATCAGGCCAAAAGTAGCAAACAGAAAAATCCTATTATGAAAACATTGTTGAGACTAGGGTTGCTAGAACAGTTATTGCATGCAATGCACAGCCACAAAGACATGAATAGGTTAAAAGGATGAATAAATCTCATTTGTTTTATAGCCCGTTATCCAGGGACTACTAAGAAACATTTATTTCTTTGCAAGAAAAAACATTCCCCTTTTGTTTTTGTCATTCGTTCCTTGCTGGTTCTATGCACAAGACTCCTTCTCCAAAAATGTTAATATTTTCTGCCTTCAAAATCCTTCCTAAAAACATTCAGGTTTGCAAATCCTGAATGGGCTCAGACCCATCTCCAACATGTCACAGGGAACTGAGATCCCAGCCGAGATTTTAGTAATGCAGCTTAAACTTATCTTTTGCTCTGGTAAATATTTCAGTGTGAAATAGCCATTGAATCTTAGCTAAACCGCGTGTTGCAAACTCAATGAGAGTCCTACGTGCTCTGCTACATAGCCTTATTCATTGTCCATCACTGCAATATCCACATTCAGATAGTACTTCAGAGCTGCTGTTCTTAGTTCCCTGAGTGATGTATAGCAGATGTACATTTTTCCCTCTCTATTCCTTCTCCAATAACGCAATATTATGATATCTTTTTTCAATTACCAGAAATAGCTAGTCACAGAAAAGGGTCCATGGTAAGTGGGTGAGGAACTGAGTAGCTGTTCTACTTTTTGTGCAATTCTGGCAGTACAAGGGATGCTACAGATGAAACAAGAAAGACAGTCCTGCTCAAGTCACCACCCTCAAATCCTACCTGTATGTTTCTCCCAAGCCAAAAAGACCCACCCTCTGGAAACAGGACCCTTTGCAAATGCATTTCCTCTCAGAGAGGGGCTGAAACAATGCTAGGACTTCAATGAAGCACCTGCAACCAGCTCCTCCAATTTCATCCCACCTCTTCTCCCCACCAAACTTTGGGGCTTGCCCCCTCCTTTGCATTGGCACACAAAGCCTTAGTCAATAGCCACCACTCCATTATCCCAGGAGAGAGGCTGAGAGAAGTTGTCAGAGAGGTAACTGGAAGCATTTCTGCCTTGTGGCTCTTTTATACCTGTGAAAAGGAGAGAGGATTGATGGACTTCTTAAGTGCAGTACAGTAAATTTGTTGAATGCTTTGCCTGAGGGGTCTTGCCAAGCTTCACTCTGTCTGGATGACTAAATCCAGATTAAAGATGCATGGCTCTGCCAACTGCTGCTTTTCAATTTAGATGCTCACACTGTATGCTTATTTATTTACTTTTAGAATATTGATTTTGTCAGAAGGCAAAGCTAGGGTTGCAGGAAAAAATGAGAAGTTGAAAAGTCAGCAGTGGTAGGCTTTTAAGGGGATAAGAAGATTTGTTTCTGAAATAAAATACTTGCCAAATGCACCAGTTTATCTAGGCTACAAAGTCCTCCGTTTGCTGTCATTCAAGATCAATGATAAAGTCTCGTTGACTTTGTTGGGAGCAAGTTTGGGGCATGATGCAGCTGCTAGAGAGAAATAATCTGGTAGTTATGGGAGTGGGTTATCAGAGTACCTGGCTGTGAGCTCCATTTCCAGTGTACTTTCAGGCAACAGCAGTGCCAGTGTGGTATCCCAGGTTAGTTTCTCTGAAGTTAAAAACTATCAGAGTTACCACAGATTTGTACCTGGTGCTGGGATGTGACCCCATAGTTACCCAGGACTTTAGTCAGGTCAGCACTTCTTTAATAGCATAGGTAGCAGATGCAGTATGCTGTCAGGATGACTCCAGCCACACAGTATAAGGGGTCCCATGGAAATATGGCAAGAAGTGATGTGAGTAAAGTAGCTCAGTTCTCTTAACACATCTTCCAGGATAAGAAGACAAAAAGCACCATTTTACCTATCCCAACAAGCACCACAATTTTACCCACACCTTTTCTAGCACTAACTGTATAATTACTTCATTAATCTACCAAGAGAAAAAAAAAGTACTTACATTTAGCAGGTAGTTTGAATCAAGAGTTGGTGGCTGGTCTTTTTTCTTTTAAACCTTTAAAACTATATTTACTTGAAGTACTTCAAATATTTTATTGCTCGTACTACAGTACATAACAAAGTAATTGTGTAATTAAGAGATAATGTCAATGCAATAGACCATTGTTGACAAGATAATAGTCTCCTGCTGCTATAGAAATGCCAAGGCAAAGCTAAAGAATATACAGGAAAAACATATATGCAGAAAGTTAGATGGGATTGTTTGTTTTTAAACTGAACTGGCAAGCTCTGATTGGCCTAGCTGTAATTTAGTATAGGTTGGATTCCCTTCACAGCAAACCAGTAGTTCATGCAAAAGAGGGGTCAGATCTTGTGCAAAACAGTGCATACAGCAGGGAAGGGAGATGAGGGGAAGAAATCCACCATTACTAATTCTGGTTCTGGTATCACAGGAAGAGCTATAGCAGAAACAGAAGCATTAGTGCAGAAAAACCACCTGAAGCCCCTGGCACAGGAGATGCTTAATTTACTATCCTGTTGAGACTCTGTGGCTAGGACACCACCGGATGATTTGACCTTACATTTTTCATGCACCTGAGTGAAGGAAGCCACGACAGAACACATCTAAGCTTCAGCTGAACTGCATCCTAGTCTCATTTAGCCTTGGGGATGAACACTAAACCTCAGGGTTAGAAGTTCATTGGCTCATATTTACTAATTCATCACTATCTCAGACCATGCTTCAGAGTAGCCTGAGCTACTACTCTGAGTTACTTCCCTGGGAATTTCCACCAGCAGCAACAGCTCAGTCCCCATCTGTGGTCCCCACTGTGCTAAAACCACAGGGAGGTGGGGCTGGCATCAGCTCTGGGGTGACTTTCCCAGGTGGGAAGCATTTGATGTAGGTTTTCTGAGACACTCAAGCCAAGCCAGAGAGTGTGGTCCAGTATTTTAATGCTGCTTGCAACCATGACGCTCATGTTCACACTAAATTGAAGCTGAACAGCCAACGGCTGCCCCCAAATTGTCATGAGTACAAGATGAAGGGGAAAGTCCTTCCTCAACAGGTCATCAGATGCTTAGCAGTGGCTCCTTGCCCAAGAATACAGGGTGCTGAGATAAACTCATGGACACCCAGGGCTGAAGGCAGAAGTGTTTTGCATAGAGATGATACACGGCATGACCTGGGAAAGAATATTATATTGGTACTCCTTAATAGGGACCATGTCCTCCCCGGTATTCACGGTAAGGCTGGACAAGCATGTCAATACCAGCAATGTGATTATCAGAATTAGTTGTAGTTATTTATGTAAGAGGGTTGCTTTCTTCTTTTTGCAATGTACTTTGTGTACCCAGACACAAATAAATTAGTCCTTTGAGTTGTGTCTGTGTCTCAGCAGATGAAGTACATAAAACCCCTTCATATTAAATGAATTAGTGTTGAAAAGTTGCAAAATCAAAGATAACAATAAAATAAGGTCTGTACAAGCTTGCTTCAGTCCTGTGTGGGCAAAACTCATGTCACTGTCTTTAATTTCATGCCCACATACTTCACCCCTGAGCACCTTCACCACCTGGAGTGCACAGTGGATGGAAGCTGTTCAGTATTTCATTTTATCTTATTTTTTCTGTGTACAGAGACAGGCTTTATGTATACTGTGAAACCTAATCTGAAGACAACATTAATCATAAGTTCTTTAAAGCATTCATCACTGCAGTGTTTGAGTGGTTTGCAAAAACTAATTAATTGTTATACGGAAGAATCTCGAGAAATGTTGCGGTATTGTTACTTCCCATGGAGATGAGGAACTGAGACAGTGAGATATTACATCTGAAATGTCAAGCAGTTTTATGTGTTTCATTTGAAAGTCCTGATTTCATAGGAGATGTAAGGTTTTGTGGCACTTTAATTACTTGGAGTCTGGCTGCTGGTTTCTCTTCACTCTGGTTGGAAGAGACCTTTAAGAACATCAAGTCCAACCATTAACCCAGCACTGCCAGGTTACCACTAAATCATGTCCCTAAGTGCTACATCTAAACATCTTTTAAATACATCCAGGTAAGGTGAGACCACTTTCCTGGGCACCTTGTTGCAGTGCTTTACAACCCTTTCAGTGAATATTTTTTTCCTAATATTCAAAATAAACCTCCCCTGGTGTAACTTGAGGTCATTTCCTCCTGTCCTATCGCTTGTTACATGGGAGAACAAACCAACCCGCACCTCCTATCAGATAGCTGTAGAGAGCAATACGGTCTCCCTTAAGCCTCCTTTTCTCCAGGCTAAACTCCATTTTCTTCATCCATTCCTCAAAAGATTCATCACTTCATTGCCCCACTTTGGACATGCTCCAGCACTTCAAAGTCCTTTTTGTAGTGAGGAGCCCGAAACTGAACACAGTATTCATGGTTTTACAAGGCAGACTCCACAGCTCACATTATGCGCAGGCAGGATATGGAAAGCACAGAATTTGTGTCTCTCTGCCCAACAACACGCATGAGCCTTATGGCTGCAGCACAGATATAATTCATTTTTCCAGGCAGCTTTGCACTGATTCAAACATGTCAAATCTGTCCACCATCTTCTCAAAGTCCCTACTGTATTTGCTGTGAACATTTCCTCCCAACATCCACAAAAGGGGAAGATAGAGGTCATGTAAGCTGTGTCCTCCTTACCTTCAGAGGCACTCAAAACCCTGTTCCCCTGATTATGCAGACTGGGCACTTTTTTTTGAGAATACAGTGGAATCCTTCTTCGTAGTGTGCCAGGGTTTCCTTACTGCAGGAATCAGGGCATAAGAAGGTGTTGATACACATCCAAGTCTCTCCCTAACCTGTATTCTGGGCACAAGGTTTGTACCCAGACTCACAAACTCAGAAACAACACAAGGACTGGCAATACAGGCAAGGGCACCTCCCAGAGCAAGACTAATCATGCTACTGAATGAGACAGAAATCCCATTGAAAAGCATAGCAGACCATCCTGCAATTAAAGGATCTATCATAATGCATAGAGGGACCTAGTTAGGACTGTGAATTTGAGCAATCCTGAATCATTAGGGTATTTTAGCCCTTATATCCCTAAGTCTTCATAGGATTTTGGGGAGTAACTCAGACTCAGGGAGAATAATTTATGGGAGGTAGAGCCAGGAAACATTTACCAAGGTCGGGAAGCACATACATCTCCCTGGGCAAGGCATGATCTGTAGCCAGTGAAATTATACAGGAGTTTATTAAGGGGACTGGTCAGGCTCTTGTCAGTCTCACAAGGACAGCTAGGTGTTTTGAATGTTATTCCTGTGTGCAGATCAGGCCCAACATTGACAATATAAAAATTGAAAATATGCAGTGAAATACATCTAGCACTCCAAAACAGGGACCATTAGATGATGAAGGGAGACTCTCCCTCCATGAGTTGCACACTGCATACAGACCTCATCCAGAAAGAGGAGTGGATGGTTCAACACACTGGGATGTGCTCATGAAGACACAGAGATATATGCCAAGTTCTCCTTCTTCCACTTTCTGCTGCAGACCATCATCTCTGTAGTTCTCCATGGGAAACACCTCTTTTAATTACTGTATATCATCGGTCTGATTTTAAGCTCCTTGACTTCATAGCACCCCTGGTGCCTACATCATACACTTTATGCACATAGATAATGTGTCCTCAAAGACTGCATTGACTTCTTATTGGTATGGTGCAAGAGGTTCATTCATCTTACTTTTTCCTTGGCACACACCAACTCCTGCAATTTGACTCCTACTTAAAGAGAAAAACTGCTTTTCACTCCAGCAAATGACTGAACCTTTCATTCACATCAGTTCACAGAGGGGCTGATATCCATGACCAGGGCAAGTTTGACAGAGTGCTCATGTGACCACAAAACCACATAAAAATAAACCTATAACAGTTCAAACAAGTGTTTTTAGCTTTTTTTTTCTATTATCTGTTTCTTCTTTTCTTTTTTTAAATAATTGTCAAAATTGCCTATCCGGGCATCAAATGTGGTTTCTTTTTTTTTTTTTTTTCCTTTAAGAAACCTGTTATTCTAAAACAGCAGTTCTCATGCTTCTCAGCTCAAGTCTTCCAACATTAGCTCTGTAATCAAGTTCCTCATTTTTTCACCTGAAAAGAGACTGGGCAGGTGTCTGAAAACCAGGGTGTCTCATTTAACTTTTCTGACTAAAAGCAAAGTCAAAGAATAGCAAAACCACAGTCATCACAAATGCAGTCACAGAGACCTAGCAGCAGGAGACAGAGGGAAGGATGGGAATGCCGCAGTAGCCAGGGGGAAGCAGGAGAGGTTGGTGACACCTGCACCAGCCACATCCCTGCTTGTGGGTTAGATGTCCCCATACACATGCCCATGGCTGGCACTCAAGCACTGCTATTGATGCCAAGGGGCCTGTAAGGCACTTGATGGGATGCCCAAAGGCTGGTACCATATCTCTACTGCCATGTCCTTTTTCACAGTCAAAATGGTACAGGAGGCTGAGAAACGCGTCAAAGGCACTGCAGGCAGTGCTTCTACAGGGCAACCAGGATGAAGCCCCAACTAACCAAAAAAGAAAAATTCTTCTAAAAGTAGTTATTCCTTAGGACTACCTCTGTTAATAAATATCATCATTCTGGTGTTATGGATGATACTTCCTGCTTCATTATTTCATATTTAGATAGGACTTGTAGAGTGTGTATTAAAGTAGCAATGTATTAAGTACCACTTTAGCTAAACTCTTAAGAGTGGGCTTTAGTAGGAATTAATCATATATTTAAGGAATTTAATAAGTAGGGATGTCCATAACTGCACACCTAAGTTAGTGTTGAGTTAGGAACATAATCACAGTTGTTAAGCATATAATTATTATTACCTTAGAAGTGGAAAAGACTTTCAGATTATAAGTTAGCTGACTTTGGAAAAAACAGATTCATTGACCTGTCTTCGTATCTGTTTACAGGTTTGTAATTTTTGTGATGTCTGTCAGAGTGCATACTTTAAAAGATATTCACTTCAGGGAAAGAAAATTCCTCCTGGAGAAACCTTCTGAACATGGACATTTGTGCAAGGTGTAGCAATGCACAGTGAAAAGTGAGGAGCACTGACACTGTTTTTCAGAGGAGGCAAGCTGGTGAGAGGAACTTTTGATTCATGTGGCAGAGGCTCACCGACAAGCATTTACAGCAACTGCATATCTGCCAGTCTTTGGGAAGGGCTGGTAAGCAGATGTTAGATCAGCAGGTTGCAACAGGCTTCATAGATGGCTTGGAACCATTCTTCTCCAGCTATTCACAGCACTTGCTCCCACTGAAAAATATGGTGGAAATTCACCAGCAGCTGGTTCAGACAACATCTCAAAGACCTCAATGATGGGTGTTCATCTTGCTTATTGACCCACTTGTCATAGCCAACTAGACTGCTTTATATTCCACAATCAGAAATCTTCCTAGCAGGAACTTTCCACAAATATATCCTGAGCTTCCAAGGAAGAGAATGACATAAAATTCTGTAATTTTCAGTTATGTAATGTAATGTAAAAATAAGGCAACAGGGGAAATACCTAGTGCATGGCCATTACTTTCCCTCCCACATCAGCTCCCATTTTATGGTGTGTGAGAGTTTCTCCATGGCTAAGACATATGCCAAGGCACAGTTTCTTAGTTCAATATGCCTGTGCTATTAGTCAAGCTCTGTGTCATGACCAGTATAATTGTGTTTGCTTGATAAGTTTGAGGAATAAGTGCAGTGGTCTCCATCAGCTCCAAATAATTCAAGGCTTTTGGATAGTTTAGTAATTAACCTTGGGAATTATCCCAGTCACTAAATATACACAATACAGTTTGAGTAGATGCATAGCCAGCACTGGCTAAATATAAGCAGTGAACTTTGGAAGCATATAATTTACTCGGTTATAACATTATACTTTGGTGCACGTTTTAGACTTACTTAGCTGTGTATATTATTAACCCCTCCAGACCTCTCTGTCTGCCCTTATGAAGAGTGTGTCACAACAGACCCTGACTGTCAGCTTTCAGTTATTCTCACAAACACTCCTTTTTCTGTTTCTGAAGCTTCCCAAGGCAAACTAAAGCAGCGACGTGTGCCAATACCCAGTGCAAATGTGTGAAGGACATTTGCTTGGGGATGCAGAGAGTCTGCAGAGACACCCAGGATCCTGGGGGCTTTGGGAAGGGTGAGGGTGTCTGCTCCCATTTCCCTGCTCAAGGGCTGCTGTGCCATACTCAGACACAAGACTGTGTAATACTCATCTTTTGCTTATTTTCACCTACTCAATCTCAAGTCACAGGTGAAGTGTGGGAACTTTCGGTGAATCCAAGGGGACTGATTTTTCAAATGTCATGTGGCCTGACCTTCAAAGCTTGGTTAAGCAAGTTAGAGCTTACATCAATTGTCTCATACAAACAGATGCCTGGAACTGCCGCTTTCTTTGAATCAAATCTATTGCCTTTCTTCCCAGTTGAACTAAGTGGCTGATCCTGCTACCCTTTGTAGCCAGTTAAATTTCTATATTACCTTACATAGCACAGGGTTGTGCTTATATCAACAACAGTGCAAGAATTAACCAAATTTTTAGCATCCGTTACTACCCCATAGCTCAAATCTTCTTATTCTTAAAATTGGATCCTCCCACAAGGTGATCTATATTCTATAGGCAAACACTGTCTTATGCAATAAGCCATCACAGCTTTTATGGGTTATTTCACTCTCAAAACAAGGCCCAAATTAACACTACTTTTCTGATTGCCTGACCGTTTCTTTCAATGCAAATGGGAGGAATAGAAAAGGTATCATTATCCAACACAGGATAATTTTTCATGTGAATTAAGTATGAGTTTAGTGTGCACATCTGAATGCCTCTCTCAGTTTGTGCTTGTGCCACAAGAGTATCTGTATTTTGATCAGTAACACCTCCTGCACTGAAGTTGCTGAAAAATCTGCAATTTATTTTATTCAAATCAAAAAGAGGTTCAGTCTTTTGATTTATTCACAAACCATTGAGACAGTTCGATCTCTTTGCTCACTCTTCTTGCAACCTAATATGCTTTGATATGTATATTTTACTCTAAATGCTCTCTGAATTACATCTTTTGCTGTTTCATTACTGGGACCTTGATGTGATAAACAAGCTGATTGCCATGGCAACCCTGCCAACCCGGCTCTACTTGAGGCCACTGCCAGAACACTTTTACTCTCCTCCCAGATCTGACATGTCAAAGACCAGACTAATGTTCCCTTTCCATTTCAGGAGATTATTTTCCCCTTATACATGTATCTGGAGGCAGCCAAGCATCTGTTACCTAAAAGCAGTATGTTTTCCAAGTCTAAACAAGTCAAGGGTCCAGGGAGGAGCGGGAATCATCTGCAGTTATAGGCTGAAAAGGAAGAGTGAAATGTTTTGACAAGTACACACTGGAAACAGGGAAGAAAATGCTGTGTGAGGTCATTCTCCAACAGAAAAACAGGGACGGGTTTTGCCAGTTCTCATAAAACCAGCACTTGAAGCTCCAGCTCCTGGAGTCCAGAGATGTCAGGAGGATATTTTTTTTGTTCTTCTGGTCTGTCTAGCTCAGAGTTGCTGGTACATATGAAAATATGACCACTGGGGTACACAAACTTCTCAATAACAAGAGCCAAAAATATCGAATATCCCCAGAAGTTTTAAGACTTGTGACTGCAAACCAAAATTAGGGGTTTGGGAACAATTTCTTTTTTAAAACTTTGGAGCCAAGAACAATGAAAGACACCGCAGAGAGCTTGAGCTGATAGTCCTTCCATGGTATTCAGTAGCTGAAGAGGCAAGAGAAGGTCTATAGACCTAGCTGACAGCAAGGCTATGCAGGGTCAGGCGAGTTTTGACAGCACAGTGCTGGGTGTCCACAGGTATCTTTAAAGGTGTTGCTTGCAGGGCTGCTGCAGGATCCTAGCAGCATACATTTTACTTAACTTCAACCATACTGGGCAAATGCTTCAGGAAAAATGTCAATACTGATTCCGCTTCACTTCTAGGTGTTCACCTGAGGTTTCACTGAAGGCTTTAAAATTCACAGGATCCCAGAGGGAATGTTATACCTGTTCAGTGTGATTTCCTGCAAGATAGCACACAGGCCCAGCCTACATTTGATGAAGGAATTACTGGGTACCAGTAATTTTGATCAAGATAGATCTTTTTTAAGTAATCTCTTGTCTGTTCATTCACTTTTGTTTTTCTGCTGCTTCTGTGCTTCTGGGATTAAGAAGAGACTGGAAAAGATAAAAAGCCACAAGAAAAGCTGTTGTTCTTGTATTTCCTGGCCAGATTTGAAAAAGGAGGCTCTGGATATCTCACAAGAAAGTCTGTTTGGGTCCTACTGTTGTTGGCTTGGTGTTACAGACATGGGAGCAGAGCCAAGTAAACACTTCACAACAAATAAATCATACAATGAATGTTACCATTTCTGTACTTATGAATTGTCCAGAGGCAGATTGAAAAATTCTCAGGTCTATCCATTATCACAGTTATCCATGAACTTTTCTAGGGAATAATTATCAGTTGGCAGTTCTTTCTAGTTGAGAGCCGTGCACTGTTAAATTCACATTTTGTCACTCGTGCCCTAATGACATAATAATGACATACAAAAGTAAGGGAAAGGTGAATATAAGTAGGTGCTAAGAAAGGTAGAACATATTTTGAAGCTCGGTTCATGAAGTTTATAAAGCCCTTTGGAGGTATACAGTAAAAAACTGTTTGGGAAGCATAAGGAAACATCACTGTGAAAAATAATAAATGTTGCAAAGTAAAATTCCATTTTGCCTGCACAGATGCATTGATCTCTCTAGAGGTGTAATCTTAGTGTCCGATGCCAGGGCCTTGAATTCTAATTCAAAAGGCATTACACTCTCAAATAAATGATTTATTCCACTGTCATTAATATAACAATGCTCAGGGGATTTTTTCCTGACATAAGTTACTCAGAGGGCAAAAACATGTGGCCAAGATAAACTGATCCAGGCATGGCTCCAGTAGTTTCTAAGGTCTATTACAAACCTGCTCTACGGTAGGGGAATGGGTTTACTAACTACTTCATTCAGTCTTATGCAGAAATCTTCATCTCCATTGTCCTAGAAGTCTCTACTAGTCCATCCTTCACACTTTTTTTTAAGGTTCATATTCTTTCCCAGGTTACTTGGAAAGCAGTATGAGGAAGGCACACCACTCCCCTTCTCCCTTCTTTCTCTTTACTCCTTATGAGAATTAGAGAATTGGCCTAATCATCCAGCAGTCTGATTAATGGAATGATTAGCTGATGCTTAATCAGCAATAAACTGCCTTATCACAGTTTCAGTCCTGTTCCTAAAGATCCACTTTGTTGTGTGCTCTTCATTTGGTCTTCCCCCCTGATCTGACATCTAGCCACATCACCAATCCAAGACAGAATCCAAACAACTAGTTTTTCCTCCTAATCTTCAATGGATTCTTGACTGGCAAATCAGTCCAGCAGGTATGTATAAATCAGTTTAAAGATGACAAGGAAACTTTCTATGTCCTCTGAGCCAGTCTCTCATTTCATGAACAAATCTTCACAGGTTTAGCATGTTCATATGAAACTAAAGTTTGCACATGTCTTGCACATTTTCTAATGCAATCCCCAAAATATTTTGATAAAAGAGAGTCAGCACAAGCAGCATTAGTGAAACTCCTCCTTATCAACTGAACAACATCCTGCTTGTTAATAGCAATCAGAGGCAGTAAGAGGTTAATCTCTCTTCAATGATCCAGGCACTGTATGACTGAAGCAAACAGTTTCTATCCCAGAAATCTTGCAGAGGAATCCAAAGCCAAAAAAAAGACACAATTACAACAATTACACAACAGACAAATTAAGCCCTTACACTAGATGTCCCTAGAGATACAAGTATTCCCCCTCTCACCCCCAGTGTATACTTCTGTGGTACAATTTGCTGTTTGAGTTTCTGTCCATCATTTTTGTCCCTTACGGTTCTGAGATGCAATGAAGTTGCTGTCACTGCCAGACTGTCCTAAATATGAATGGGTGACCTTCAAGGTGAAAGCCTTTATTTGCTACTGTTAATCAGGACCTTGAACCATGCACTGTTATAGACAATGATCCTTTTCCATGGTCGCAGCTTACAAACCCTCATTTACAAAATGACTCTCACAAAGAGCCTGCCTGAAGGTTCAGTAAAGAAATCTGTCACAGACTGGCTTCCAGGCCACAGCACGTGGAATACAAAATCAGATTCATTAGTTCCCAAGTCTTTGCCAGGTTCCCTGCTACTCTTTAACAGGGAAAATTATGACATTATGCAAAAAATGTTTTAAAAATCAATGTTGATTAATAAAAGTAATTTCAAGAAGCCATACCAAAAAGTATTCAATTTTAAATTCATTTCCCCTGCTTAATTGTCTGAGAATATCTGAGTGATGGTGTGGGAATATGAATGTGTTGCCCATTCAGTCCTGGATGAGCCTATCTCCTTTGATGGCAAAAGCCCCTCACCTGTTGCCAGCCCACCTCCAGTTTACAGTACCTCAAGGGCATCTGACAGGGATGATAAGAATTTTGACACTCCTATTCTGTCAGCAGGCAGTGTTAAGGTCACTTTTTAGCTGAAGCACTAGATGATAGGTAATATGATTGTAAAACAGCACATGAGAAACAAATGAATAAGCACATTTGATAACCACAGAAACTGTGCTCACTTCATAGTAGTCATGAGACCTTTACAACCAAAAGCAATAAAAAATGTGTATGGTCCATTTAATCACAAAGAGACCATTTTAACAGTCAGTTTCCTATTAAAAATAAAAGCAAAAAGACTTCTCCAACTTTTTCCCTAGTGTTATTTCAGATCCTTGCACATGACCTTCTGAGTGACACTGGTGGCTCTTGTCTTGTCCAAATCATACAGAGCCTTCCAGTACTGTCAAGGACCACTGTGCCATTTACATCAATTATATTAGTAGGAAAGTAACTATCTGGAAATACTGTGTTTCTTAGCTTTTCTGGATATTAAACAACAGCCCCTAAGAAAGAAGAGGCACTGGTGTATATGCTGGACAACAGCTGTGTACCAGCAGGATCCTCAGCATTGAAACCAGGTAGAGAGGGACTCTAAATGCAGACACTGGAGCCAAACATCAAAGTTTTGGGGTTCCTGAAAAAAAAAATTCACCTACTTTTTTATTCTAGTGTATTATAATTATAGTAACATTTGGGCTTAGAAGTGTCTTCAAAGGTCATTTTGGCATGCTTCTATATCCAGAGATAACTCAGGAAAATATTTTTCCAGAAAAAGCCTCAAGATGCTCTATAGACTAACACAGGAACAATTTGACCACTTGAGTAATACTCCCTCAGAGAAGGAAAGTTTTATTTGCTTAATAATGCATCAGAACTGTGCACAAGAATATAAGATAGGAAGTAGAAATTCACAGAGAAAACAGAAAAAATAATGACACTTTTTAAGGGAGCAAAGATATATAACAAAAGGCCTAAACTTCAGTCTAGAGTTAACCTTGAGTTTACTATTTTCCTCTTTTGTGCCACAGTTTTTATCTGTAACACACAAATGATGGTATTATCTGCTCATATTTGCACAATAATGCGAGCTCTAGGGATTAAATATGACTGTAAGTATAAAGACTTAGTAAGATCAAAATCAGATAAAATAATGATGGTGAAATTGTCTGCATCTTTTTGCCAAATATATTTTAAAATGCATGTGAGTCCACCGTAACTGGTATCATTTCCTCAGGGCAAACCTTTTGACTAATATTTGCAAACTTTTTCTAAACAGAAATTTGACATCCAGCAAGCTAGACACATTTCCATCAGAGTGCATCATCACAGGTCTTCAGGAATGGGCATTATTTCTCAAGTCTGTTCAGTGATGGGCAAAGCTATATACCACATGCAAAAGACAACAAAAGATTTTCTGCAGCCCTTCAGTTTTTCCAGAAACTGAGAGTTTCTTGTGTCATATGAGATCATATCTGACTGCTTAGGCTGGTTACAGTGTGAAGTAGCATGTCTACAGAAATAAGACCATTTCTCCTGTGCACAACATTACCCAAGGGCATGGCACTTCACCTGCAAGCAATGGGTGATATGTTCCTTTCAGCATAGGTAGGCAAATTTTCTTCAGGTTGGAAAATAAAGATTGTCACCTACCAACTTTCTGTCATCTGTAATATGGCTGTAGACTAAGTGCTTTGGAAATCAGAAGTTCTGCTGCACTCTGATTTTCACTCTTAGCCCTTCACTTCAGATGAGAAATAACTGTAGTGGTTTGTCTGGCTAATGAAATATGAAATATGGAAGACAGAAAACACCAGAAGGAGTCAGTAAGATACAGAGACCAGAAGAGAAGGAATAGGAGTGTTCAAGGTTTCATGTGATTGTTAGTGGCATGACAGGGAGTCACATTTGTGATGAACAAGGAAACACACAATGAGGTGGAGAGTGCAGCATACTAACCACGTTGCTATGATTGGCCATGCTTGTGCACACTCTTAACCCACGGAAAATGAGAGGCTGCTTATTCCCCAGGGTAAGAGGGGCACCTCTTTGTCATGCACAAAGGGAAAAGACGATACATACCAGCAGCTGCTGTGAGGTTGCTGACGTGTGGCAAGATGTAAGGTGTTTGTTGTACCCATACCCTTCATCCCCAGTGTTCAAAAGGAGAAGCAGTGTTTTGCTTTCCAAATTGTATCCTTTGGAAGGCTCCACAAAAGCCCCTTGAAAATTTCTGTATGGGAAAGTGAAAGCCTAAACCCTTTGGTTTCATTCAGCATCCTTGACCCTCAGGATAATAAGATGCTCAAAGGAGAAACAAAAGCTGAGCAGGAGAAATGGTGGGTTCGAAGGAAAGATGAAAGCGGCTGAGAGGGAGGAGGCTGTCCTAATGTATGTACCAGGGAGTTTTCCTCAACTGTAGAGAAATTCAAGGACAGAACAGGTAAAGCCACAGTCAGGATCATAGGGTACGGGGGAAGGAGGAGCAAATATAGGTGGAAGCATTTAAAGAGATGAAACTGAATTCAGGCAATGCAGCTGGTCCTCTAACAGCAGTAATTATCTAATCAAAACATATTCTGAAAAACTAACCAGGCCTTTTTTAACTACCACCAGTCAGTGTTATCCCCATTTCTGTGCAAAAAAGCAGAGCGCACTTCAAACCATGCCACCCCAGCTGTGCGTGGGAGGCTGCTGTGGAGCTGACGTGATTAGAGCCTACTCCCAGATGACACCACTTATCTACAGCGCAATGCCACTTACATGTTTACTGAAAGGCAGAAAGAGACGACCGTGGAGCTAAACGTTGTTGAAAAACTGATCACTATTCTGACAACATTCAATAGGGACTATTTTCATGGGTTCTTGTATTCTTTCACTGAAGATGGTAAACAGTGAAACAAAGAAAGGAAATTCTCTGGGACTTCTGCAAATGTGCATAAATCACAAAGCACTGAATTTATTGTTGAGCAGCTTTTGCCTGCTTCCATTCCAAGGGTCTGGTGGTACCAAGATTCCCATGGATAACTGAACACTCCAAAACACTGGTAACTGTCTGTGGTGAGCAAAATTACTAATAATAACAACAACAACAATATGCCTGATGTGGCATTGCTTGCACCAGAGTAGTAGTTCAGGTTTTGCCTAGATTCAGAAGGTTTTCACAGGTGCAAATTGAAGTGATCTGAGTATGGCTCATGTGGTAATTTAATAGTCCAAGTTGCCTGCTTTTACACCCCACCATATGCTAATTTTGATCATTCTTTCAAGGTGTTCCCCACGTTTAACACATAAGGGAACTTAGCAGGCAAAGGGGTTTGCCTCTTACAACTCCCTGTAAGTCTTAATCAGTACCAACACTAGGCTCGGGACAGTGAAATATGTCCCGGTGGCTCAGATCCCAGCAAGAAATTACCTAAAGCCATCAGGTATTTCAATCATTTATAGCATTGAGAAGCTTTCCAGTTAAGATTTCCTGGCCTGTTTCCTGCCTGTGGGTGATGCTTTTTTTTAATCTTTATTCAAACCCTTTGAACAAACCAATCAGCAGCTTTCAAGACTGAAATAAAAATGGACAGTCTTTAGCATGTATTTGCAGAAAACCCTGAACTGAAATACTAAAGCAAATGGTATTGAAAATTAACCACTGACACAGATCTCTCTTTTTGGGAGTAAACCAATTTGGAATCCAAAAGGACTGTGAGCCTGAACTGTGAAGCATTTTGCAAACAGCAGAGTCAGAAGGAAAACATCCTGATCACCTATTCCAGCCTTCCACATTGCAGACATTAGGGCTTTCCTCATTCATTTCTGTTTGGCCTGATCTTTAGAATACATACAGTCTATACTGCAGCATTTTGGTGATAGAGATGCAAGTCATAGTACCTGGTGCCTGTGCTTAATTACCATTGCAGGTAGAAATGTTTGCTCTATTTTCAGATCAAACATTTGGAGGTCCCCACCTCAGTACCTGCCATATCCCCATAACAGTGAGGGCAAGCAACAAGCTATATATTTGCTAAAGCTGAATTTACTTTCAGTAGCACCCAAGTCCCATCCTTACTGTAACAGCATCCGTGTTTTGCACTCTCAGACAAATGCCTGCAGAAACATTATGGAATTGTTATATTTACACTTTTCACATTTTCTGCTGAAAATGAGGTAGCAAGTGGTATTTTTCATTTACTTTCCAGGACACGTTAAGCTGTGCACTGTTAAACTGCTGCTTTGTGCCAACACAGAGGTGGCTTCTGTGCTCCTTGTGCTCCCTGCATGCAGTCTATAAACCTCTCTGAAATCCTCTAGGATAAAAGGAGCTTTCCAACAAAGTTTGTTGTTTTTAATTATTGATTGTTTAAAACATTAATGAAATAGGACTCCAAAATTTAGTAATGTTAGGCAACGTGAGCAAACAAGCTATGAATCTGAGACTGCCGTCTTCTGATCTGACATGTTCTGATAAAAGGGCACTGAATATTTGAGGTAATGACTTCTCTTGGAGACATGAAGTTAAGAAAAGTCTTCTGCCTGGATTTCCCCCTGCTTCATTTAGGAAAGAGTAAACAAAAGGAAGTCCATTATGGAACTGCTGAGGTACACTAGGACTTACTTAGCTTTCCTCTGAGGCTTCAAGTGCCTGTGACAGGTCTGAGATGTTAAGTTAGATGTGTCTTTGAAAGCAAATTGTTTGTTCCTACTGGGTCTTTAAAAGATCAAGATGGTTTTCAGTACACACCTACCACAAAACCTTCAGCATGAACATTTTAGAGCATCAGATGGGATTAGGAAGAATTCCCCTCCATATTACATAGCATCTATTCATAGTTACCCAGTGTTTTACAGGTAGTCTGGTACCTTTACATCCCATAGGAACTTTGTCACTGATTCCATGAGGTTAACATTTCAACCCTATGTTTTTCCCCACTAGGATCTGATACAAATACTGGAGAGAAGGTGGTGTCAGAGATGGTGTCAAAGACTCTGTGTTGTTTCTCTCAACATCGCTGCACCGGAGTGGGTAGACTTCAAAGCACAGACAGAGCGACAATTGAACCACACGGTTAGACCTTCCTGTTTTCTTACAAGCTTGCTAAAACTGAGGTTAGAAGTTCATGTTTTCTTTCAAGAACTGCAACCTAACACCCTGCACATGCACCCAGACCCAGGTCTTAGAAGACCAAGGGGTCCAGAGGCCCTCGAAGACCCTCCAGAGATGGTATTGGGTATGTGTACCACGGCCAGGTGGTAGCTGTGGTCATGCAAAACAGCTCCTGGAATATGCTGAGTAGTTCTTCGAAGAAGGATGAATATTCAACAGGACAACCCAATAAAAGAGCAGAAACAGCCAACATCGATGGAACATTCTCCCACCGGACTTGAACACGAATTGCACCGACGGGATGCTGCAGATCCGTGGTGGTAGCTATCATAACTGACCCTTTTCTTCCTTTCTTTCCTTTGTCTCTCTCTCTTCACTTTGCAAACTTGTTGTTGGGCAAATAAAGTCACTTAGTGCTTGACTCCATTTTGAGTCTTAATTCTGTTCAGGAGAATATGATCAAAACCTCGCTCTGGTCTATGACTGGCGCGTGACAGGTGGTGAGTTTGATGTCAGTGTTTGCTTTCTTGCAAAATGCACCATCTCCCCAGTAGAAATGCAGCTTTGCCCTACAAATCCCAGTCAAGTAAATGAGTGAAAACACTTAGCAGTGTGGCTCATTTGTGGGACTGAGGGTCAGCCCATCATTTAGGAACAGTTAATTTAATAATGTCTTGCTTTGTCATTCTGAGTAATTTACTCCTAGTAAGCACAGTGAAAAGTTGCATTTACATTTGAAACACTTCTTGAGCAGGACTCTGCAGAAATCATAGAACATCATTTAACAGTCCATTTTCCTGGCCTGTTTTCTTCCTCCACCCCACCAGCCCAGTGTTACTTTTCTGTAAACACATAAATCAGCATCATCTATATTCATTAGGTTACTCCACTTGTTCAGTGCAAGATTACCCATTTTGCATGTTTTTTCCCCCTTCTGATTAATATAAATGACTTAAGTTAATTATGTTTCTCTTCATAGAAAAATGTATTTGTCACACTGTAAAAGCATCAATATAAATAAACATGTAGATTTTACAAGGGGACAGATGTGCAAACAAGATCTACATGGCTGCGTATCATCCCAAAGTCTTATTTCAGAGATGGCTACAGTCCCTTGTCTCTGCCAAGGAGGCCTTACCCTCGATTAGTTGAGTACACTAGTTTGACCTGAGATTGATGAGGTCAGCCAAAAAATTATTAACCTGCTCACATCTACACCATTAACCTGGAGCAAACATGAGCCCTTTTCCCTACCATGTATTAGATCTAAGAGAGCTTTCACCTGGAAATGTCCCAGAATCCTGCACCAATTTGATGCATCTACAAGGTCAGCTTTATTTCTTTGTTCCTTGTGGTCCTAGATCTGGAAGGCTTCTGAAGATGCCCATTCTCTGAAGATTTGCCCAGCTACGACATCCTGGTCAGTTTTTACTCTCAGGAACAACCCATAGCAGAAAGAAGAAAGCATTACAATCAGCATTTGAGCTTTTGTTTCCTTACGTTTCTCTTTTCTAGGTGGTTCTTATCCAGCTGTTCTTTCCCATCTTTCTGAGGTCTAAACTTAAACAAAAAAAAAAATTTAAAAAAAAAATTTAAAAAATTAAATTGAATGGAATAAAGTAAAATAAAAGAAATTATACAGAGGGGAAGATTAAAAAGGGAGATTTTTCTATTACAGACTAGGAAGCAGGGAGTCTGACTTCTGCAGGATCAAACCATCCACATTCAAGTGTCCCTGTGTCAAGCCGAGAACAACTGCTTTCTCCTTCTTACAGGTGTCATTAGAGGGCTTGCAAGTATATAACCTGCAAACATGACCCATGCTTCTCTCCAAATCCCCATGAATTGCAACAGAGGGGACTGTGTTGTAGAATAGGTGTCCATATGTCCTTAATCCCCCAAAAGCAGATTAAATTAAGAAATTTTTTGGCAGGATAATATGGACAGCTGCATAAAAATACTTTTCCATAACCCATTTCTCAGAGGAAGCTTCCCCTGGGCTGCATGTAGTTGCATCTCAGCAAGAGTTATGCCTCCATGCAGTGGGATCCAGTATAAGCTGCAGACTGCAGAACCAAGCCCAAAGACACTTTCTTTCCATACCTTTTACAGGTATACGTGAGGCTGCACCTGGCCCCCATCCTTGCACTAAACAGCACGAAGTTGTGTGTTCAGCTTATGAAACTATTTCTTTACTATGAGCAGCATTCCCATCAGAGTCCCTGATATAACTGTCCACCTATGGCCTTATCTGGGACAGGAAAGTTCTAAGGAGCCTTTCAGGAAGGAGTGGGGAAATGCAAAAGAGCATTTATTTGTCTAAGTATTCCTCCAGCCTCCAAACCCTGTCAAGACAGGATGATTATTAAGTCTGAGGATTGGGACACTTTCTGTGTGTTCCAGCTCAGTTCTCCCAGCCTTGCTTTATTCCATCTGGCTAAAGCAGTTTTAAATTTGAGTAGGCCAAAGTGTCTGACATTGGATTTACTCAGTCCAAAGCCAAAATAATTATTGATATCTATTAAGGTGGAAAAAAAAGGTATTGGCATCTGATTGACTTAATTCCCATTCAAGTAAAAAGTCTGCTGACCTGTAATTGGAAATCATTTTTACCTTCCAGTGAAACAAGGCCAGGAATGAGTTGTCAGCTGGGTTCTTAGACAAGGGACTTTTGCTCAAGAAGCTCCCATTGTGACCTTTAAATCTCCTTGAAAGCTAAATGTGGAAGATAGCAAAGCTTATACATCTAATAATAAATCTGCCATCACTGTTTCTAGCACAAAAACAGGTTTTCCTTTCTTACCATGAAGTGACACTTCTCCATCTCTGACTGAACAGCTATTCATCACAGCCATTCAGTGTTTACTGCACACAACACCTTACCTTGATAAAGGCAGCTGATCTAAAAATACCATCATAGAGATGGTTTTTCTTTTCTCTTTCTTTTCTTTTCTTTTCTTTTCTTTTCTTTTCTTTTCTTTTCTTTTCTTTTCTTTTCTTTTCTTTTCTTTTCT
>JAAGNO010006631.1:45167-64330 GCA_033439905.1 Ceryle rudis | reverse complement strand
CCCCCCCATCTTTGAGTTGCTGTTAGCACAATATGACTAATCCTATGTAGGTCAATGGTATTTTAGCCAATTGTTCTCAAAATCAGCACACAGATATTTTATATTGTTACAGAAAATGAGTTTTGTTATCCCCTTCAACAAAGGGACAGGAAAATTATGAGGACACATCTTCAGATATGTCTGCAATATTCAAGTAATAACCTATTAGTAACAAGTGTTTAGGGTGGTGTGCTGCCTCTAGCAGACTGCAGTGTGATAGTCAATGGCAGGTATGATCAAACTGCAAGATGTTCCTTTGTTAGTGACTGCTTCTTTCACATGGACCCTTTCCTGATCCGCTTGTACTAAAAGTAGCAGACTTACTAAAAGCATTTATAGCTTTGCATTTCAGTGTTAAAGCAGTCCTCATGAAGGTCCCTGTATTCTCTACAGAGTGTAGGACTGAAGACAAGCACATCCTGAGTACTCTGTTTTCTTTAATATCAGAGTGTGGTGCGACAAGTATCCTATTGTTCCATGAATATTATGTGGATCTTATGGATATAATAGAGTTTACTATAAACATGAAGAATCAAAAAAAAAAAAAAAGAGTTTAATTGTGAGGTGAACGTCTTCTGTGATTTGCAATTGTGAAGCAGTATTTTGTGATGATATTGTTACAAGGATCAGGAAAACTTCCATGGTAGAAGATGTGTCACGCTCATTTTAAATTGCAGTTAAATTTGTCCATTCCATCGTAGGTTTTACTGTGCTTGTATGGACAGCTGTATAAAGAAGCAGCATAGCAACATTTAATCTACAGAAGTGCATTTTCTTGGGAAGCTCTGCTTTGATTTGCTATTTCGTGTTGTTATTATCTTATTGTGAGATGAAAATGGAGGGATTTATTACAATTATTAAGCATTTTCCTACCTAAAGAGTGGTAAGACAAGCTGTTTCTATTAATGAAATCAAGAAACACTCAGAAACAGATCAGTTATAGCAAATATTTACAATGCAAGGTAGACAATAACCTTTTTTTTTCCTTTAGTAAGACAAACTACATTGAATACCATATGGGGATTCATCAGATTGCTGCAGTTCTGTGCTTTGGTGTGAGTGTGGTAATTGGTGGAAGTTGCAGAGCCAGGCTGTTCAACATTGTAGTCAAATAGTGCAGTAAGTACAGAGGAATATAATTTACATCTAACATCTTTCAGAATAGACTTGGCAAATGTAATTCTCACCCCTAGGGAATGGTGTGTTTGAAAGAGACTTTTAAAGCATCGCTAGCAGAACATGTATATTCTTGTTTCTATAAAGTTGACAATGGCATTGTTTTGCTCTACGAGTCCTCTTATATCATGAGTTGCTCATTGTATTTTCCATTATCTCAGAGTTTTGTGATTATTCCTTATCAGGTGAGGGGAATGCATTATTTTAGCAGCCCCTCTGGGGAAAAGGCTGGTGACAGAAGTTGCTGTACATAGAGTAGACTAGCCTTCCGCAGCCTTTTTCAAATATTTACAGTCCATTTTCTAAAGGTCTCTTTAAAGTAGCTAGAGAACAAAAAGAGGATTTCCAGGGGCACTTTGAAAGGCATACGTGCCTCTATTCCGTATTGTATTGTTCAGCGTCACTGCTCTGATTTCTGGTATCTGGCACTCTGAATTGACTGCCGCCCAAACTTGTTTTTAACCGAGAATGCCGATAGTCATACCTAATGCGTCTCACTAATGGCCCAAAACAATAAAATATCCTCTCCATCTGGTTGCCAACAACCCAGATAAAGAAATCTCTACCTTTAGCCTCCCAAAAGCCATGGTGTCAGTTTGCTGCCTCTAACCCTTATCTTCTTGTTTTCTCTGCTTATTTTCCTGATTTCCCTCCATCCTGGTTCTATAGAATTAGTAGGCTGAAAACTCTCAGATGCTAACTTGTGTTCTTTCGTATTTGTTAAGTATAATCTGTATTGCATTATAAAATGATGTCAGGGAGAAATCAGATGAGCAGAGATGAGTGGGCAGCAGCCTTCAGATGCCAAGGCTAGCAGGATGAAAAAAATTGGTAACTAGATAAGCCACACATGAAATCAGGTATTTGACTGTGCCCTATCTGTCGTTTATTATAATCTAGATATTCTCTCCAGTCTGTTATGATTCCAGCCCACCTCTGTCTGATCTTGTGTCAGTCATAGCTGTGCTTTCTGGATCGAGACCCAAGTAGCAGATGATGATGATTGGGATGGGAATGAAAGGCAAAAGGAGTGGAGGAGTAAGTGGGAGAGGACGCAGAGGTCTGAGGGAGGGCATGAATCACACAGGTTCGTGCAAAGAGAAAGTGGGGGAGAACAAAAAAGGAGGATGAAACAGCAGGGAGAGAAACTGCACAATCTAAAGACACACCTGTGGTGAATCAGTCTTTCCACAACACAGAAAATACCAGAAATGTCATTACATTGCCATGTGAGTCAAACATCTCTTTCAGAGGTTGTTTTGAGGGGTGGGAAAAAAACCCATTCACAGTGACCTAAGAGGAATGTGATTTCATGCAACTACTTGCATGTCAACTTACTTTAGACAAAATGCCTCTGGAAGTATTTATTTACCTAAATAAATTAAAATCAGAACTTTTTTGTAAAATACTGTGAATATAGTAATATCTTCTGTAACTAACTTAGCTGTAAATGAGGAATGAAACTCTTAGTGCCCTGCATGCTACAGGCAGTTTAATTAGACCTGTTCAATATTGTTTGAGACTCCCAGCTGGATGATGAATATTACACCAAAGTAACAGTTCTTAACATCTTGGTTTAGGTATCCAAAATTCAATTACCATTGGACTACATTAGAAAAATAATGAAAACAAAGAGAAAAAAAAAAGTATTCTAGAAAAATAAGTTTAAAAAGAGGAAGTTATCCACTGGAACTTTCTTGAATTTTTCTCTCACTCATTTAGATTATTCAGTTTCTTGAAAATGTTTGCCAATATATTTTTATAGCCAAGGGTATTCACAAAAGAAGAGGGAAATATGCATGTTGAAAGTATCTCTGTATATCAATGAGGAGATGTATGTGTAATATATACTATGTAATATGTATGCATGATGGTAGGCTGAACTACCCAAGGCAAAGATAATGCAAAATTTATTTAATTTTTAATCTGTTTTATTCAGGGGAAAGAGCTGAGCTAGCCTATGGAAATGACATACAACGTTTTCTAGATATTGACATTTTGTTTTCCAATATCTCTGCATTCATTAAAAGAACAAAGCCAAAACACACCAAAAACTCCGAACAAACACAAACCCCTTCACGCTAAAATCATAAATAGAAACTTCAAGAAAACCTATTCAGTGATGACAGTCTTACCCTACAGTTTTTCTAAAAGAAGTCTCCATTTTTATGTGGTCTCTGTCCTTCTGTAGTATGTATGGGATTTGTATGGAATGTTATCTGGAAGATGATTGAGTAAATAGCAGCAGCTCTGCTCTTTTGCTGATAATCAGTCCTCTTTTACTTTTTCTTTTTTTTTTTTTTTCCCCCAAACAGGAAAAGGAGTGTGATTTTGGTAGTGAATAGTAAAAAAATACTTAGTAAATTACCTTTATTTGGCCTATTATTTGATAAAAGACTTTCAGTTCATTTTTTTGATAACTGGAAATAATGGAAGTCTTGCCTAAATCTTCCATAGGAATTTGAATACATAAAATCAAGTTCTTATTCTGCCTTTATCTATGGATTTTCAAAGAAATTAATCTATATTCTGCCAGCTACCAAATAGATAATCTAATTCCCTGAGGTTAGGAGCATTTGGGTTTTCTTTAATGTGTACTAGAATCACCATGCAATTCACCTACATTTTTAATCCATATTTGAATACATATTTCATCTGTCATTTAAGGAATGCATTCTGTTGTGCAATGAGAACCAAGTTAATACTGTTGCTATATTCCATAACCACTTGTCAAGAATAAAATATCTTGAATAAGTATAAACAAGGGTAATAGCCTCTTGGGATGTTCTGAGTTACATTGTAAGTGAAATGCTGTAATGGAATTCCTTTCTATTGCAGCTGGTGGTTTCACTAGTCTCAGTTTGTGTGGTCATGTATGCTTTATATAGTTAAACACTGGGACATAATATTAAAAAGTGTTTATGATAGTGAGCTAACATATAGCTGTGCTGATCTTTTATTTTAGGATCTATTTCTTTCCTAAAATGTAGGGACATATTTCTACAGGTATTTAGTCTTGAAAGATGTAAACGCATCTCTAGCAGCCTTCTACAAAGCTTATATGCATCTAACTAACTTTGTCCTCTTGCTGAGAGTTGAGCACGCTTTTATTCTACTTCCCAGCTCTTTAAACCATCAGGCATGCGTATATTTTTAATTATGTCACCCAGATACTTTTCAGTGATAGATACGCATTGAATTTAAAGAAAAAGAACAAAGAAACAAACAAGCTGAGTGCCTGTACTGGAAAATAGATGTAATATGAATTTCAGGGGTGTGAAGCATACACAGATTTGTTTGATATCAGTGGCAGCTGAGGTTCCTCAGCATCTCTAAAAATGAAGCAAAAGAACAGTTACCATGGAAATGTTATTTTTATAAGTGCTAACTTAGGTAGAAGACAGGTCAAGATAAAATGTTTTTAGAAAAAGAAGTAAGGTACTTTCTCCTTTCGGGAATATTTTCCCTTTAAGACAATTCGAACTCTAGATTAATCCTTTTGTGTAGTTGGAGTTGAAAAAAAACCTTACTTGTATTAATCACCATTACTCCATACATGTTGTCCAGTTAGTTTTCAGCCTGGTCTGGAAGCACACCTATTTTAAAAGCAGATGGTATATGGTAGTTTCCTAAAGAAAGAGAAAATATTATGAAATGATCTAGAAATGAAAAATAGAAGAAATTTTAATGGGAATATATAAACTTTATGGTGACCTTGAGCTTTGTTTCTAATTGTGGGTTTGTGTATACATGGAAAAGATGTTAATATAAATCATGTAAGGCATCATATTTGCATGAATTGTTGTGAATACTTTTTATAGATATGTAAATTGCTCAGATTGAAAATGGGAAAAAGAATGCAAACCATAATTAACATAGTATAAAAGCTTGGTATCACAGAATGTGACTGCTACTTTGTGTTATTTCAGATGTGCTTATGTGCTCTGTATTTGTTAAAGGCAAAAAACCCCCCATAGCTGGATAAAGCATATAAAAAAATATTTGGTAGGCACGTACCTCAGGGATTGTCTTTATCAACTGATAAAAAGCAGATGACAGAATATAGGGGGAGGTATTTCTTTGCACAAGAGGCACCTAGAAACTCATGACCCATTTGAAGTCAGTAAGGCTGTGAAGTTACTGCTCTCTAGCCCTGCTGTGAGCTGTGTCTGCCAGAAGCACTTCCTTTTGATTTCTTTAAACTGGCCTGAATGGCAAGCATTACATTAGCATTTTAGATTCAATTTGTTCTTGCCACCCAGTGTTGAACTGCAGCCCTCTCCAGAATTTCAGCTGCTTTGTCAGAAATGGCTTGTAGATGATAAAGCTGTTGTCACCAACAGAAGGAACGTTTCTAGGATGGCCAGCTTAGTATACTGAGTCCCATTTCTGCTTGTGTATTTTGAAGTTCACATTTTGAGTTTGTTGGTTTTTGGGGGGTTTTTTGTTTTTTGTTTTTTGTTTTGACAAATAGGAAAGCTCTATTTTGAGTAAGCTTATGATAGCATCATGAAGGCTGTGCCTAGAGTTTCTTTGGTATTCGGGCTTGAGTTTAGAAAGGTATCTCAAGCTAGTTGAGGTGACACTACTGCTAGAGTGGCTTGCTTACAGCAGAGTTTGTGAATGATCCAGCAACTTCACTGCTGGTGGAGTGGGAGTCAAGCTGTAGGCAGTATGAACCATCCAGAGGTTTGAGACTGAATAGAAAGCAACCCTCAAGGTGAACACAAATGATGAATGTACAAACCCCATGTCTGTACTGCAGGAAGGAAACACTAGATGGAGTTTACTGTGCCTCCCCACCCAATTTTGTGATTTGATTTTCTTGCTGAGGTAACTTGCTAGTTTGTGACAGTTTGCAAGGGAACTATCACATTTCTAGGTGTGGACAACAACAGGGAATGGACAGGAGCCTGGAATGTGATAGGAACTGCAAAATTGTCAATAAAGATTCATAAACAAAATGAGAGACACACACAGGAGAATCAGACAGTATCGAAGATTCACCATTTTCATGAAATCAGTTCTTTGTTCTTTCAGCAACGTGCTTCTGCTGTCAGCCAGCTTCCTAGAACTTACTGGCAGCTCAGCATGCAGCAGGCAGGCATGTTTTTCTGCCAGGTCTAACTTATACCAGGAGACTAATTCCACATCTTGCAAGGAGAATACACATCTTGTTGTATACATGTTGTGATGTGTTTTGCACCCACAATGAAGAGCTAAAACTTTTATTTGCTTACACTATGAGCTTGGCAATGAATAAACAGGTATATTCAGTTGAAAAAAGTATGATTGCAACAGGAGAGCTTGTCTGGGCAGACACTGAGGAAACCACTGGAAACCTGCACTCTTATTGATAGAGCTGGAGTCCCATATCTATAATGGTCCTCATGCAAACTTATGTTTGTAAAAGGAAGCCACCAAATTCTTCCCTGCTCCTCTCCAGCTGACCCACAAATCTGCCACTTCCTTTTATTCTCTTCTGTTTTCATTAGGCTTTTTGTTTCAGGGTTCCTTTGTCACTTACAGAAAAAGCCATCTGAATAATGTTTTACAGTGCATCTATTCATCAGCTCCCATTTTGCTCGTAAAGAGGAGTAAACTTGACCAAACAGGGATTCTGCTTGCATTTTAAAGAGCAAAGGCTTTGAGAGATTCTGCTACTCAAATGCAGCTTACATAATGGGGTAGAGAGGTTGCAGTAATAAATGTTCTCTCTCATTAAACATGTAAATTGTTGTGGAGATTATTTTTTCTAAGCAAAAAGCTCATATCCAACAAAAATGGAGGAAGAGTATTTTTCTTAAATCTTTTAATATGCCAAAGAAGATGAATCAGCTGTCACTATATGGCGAAGAAACAGATTTGTCTGTAATAAAGGCCATTTGCATGACAGACAACATTTAAATAGTGCTTCAGTAAGGTAGGTGAGGATATAATTCCTGACCTGAGTACTTTACTTTACTTAGAAAAATAGGACAAACATCATCGGGTACAATGGGAGAGCTAAACTGGTAGAAGGTGCTTGGGAAGCACCAGTTAGCAAGGCTTGGGTGTGTGCTTCTGGCTAATCCTGTTACCTTGGCCCAGCATGTGACCATTTCTGATAGTGACACTCTACTCTGAGCACTAATAAACCTTCAGCAGGTGCATGTTGGCGCAGTGTTGCTGGTATTTGGAAACTGCTGGTTTCCTGACTTGTGCTACTCTTGCTTCTCCGCCCTTGCTAGATTCTATCATACAGATTTTAAATAAGGATTTGGTGGGGAGCATAATTAGAGCAAGGGATGACAGCGTTATATGAGCAGTCCATCTTGGGGAGGAAGAGGAGAGAACTTGATGAAGCTGTTTAAGAAGAGCAAGATTCTTATTTTACGCTGTAATTGTCTGAATGTTAGGTTTAGGAGGAAGGGGTTTGTTGAGTCCAGTAAATTTTAAGATTTGAACAGCTTGAAGCAGAGGCAAAAGGTGAGTTTAGAGAAATCAATCTGTTGAAAAATAATTAAATGTGAACTCCTCAGGAAAATATTTCTATCACTTTTATAATTCCCTATTTTGTTTTCAACTGTACCTGTGAGAAGCATACTACTTTGATGCTATAAAGTGCATGTCTCTTCCTAAAACAGTAGCATGGAGCTACCTCTGGAGTGGAAGCACTGTGACGTTTTTCCAGAAACAAGGCTTCCTTTTCCCCTGGTAGTCATTCTGCCACATCTAAATTTAATTCTGGTGTAGTTCCCAATCTGTATTCTGGTTCTTTTTTTTGGGTGCTGTTGAATAAATAAGAATGCATCAAATGATAAACAACACAAAACAGTAATTCCGATTAGTATTTATTTTGCAGAGAATTCTGGTTAATTACAAGGGGAGGGAAAGACTCATCTGCAGCCATAAATTGTAGGAGTCACTGGATTATCGTGGTACTCTTTCTTAAGTTCTTCAAAAATTGTTCTTTTGGTTCTTAAACGTTACCAGAATATTTCTGTGGTACCATTGTGGTACCATATTTTGTACCATTAATAAGAGTATTTAAAAACAAAAGACAAAAAAAATCAACAGTATTAAAAAAAAAAAAGACTCGTGTAGCTACAGTTAGTTTTGTGATTGATATTTCTAGCTCATTGCAATATGTACTAATTTCTGCAAGTCATTGTTTACGCAGTTTTTGTTAAAATACTTCACTTGCCCATGAAACTCAGCAATTCATGCCGAGTCTGCAAGCCTCTGTCATTCTTGTGTGTTATATAGCAGTAAAGGCACTGATTTTCAGTTAATATAGAATCCTTATTTTAATGATTTACTTTTTTAATAATACATTTATCCTTCCATGTAAATAATTTTAAAGGAGCTTTACCCAGATAATTCCTTAATCAGTTAAATAATTCAGTAATTATCTATTAAAAAAGCCAACAACAAGGAAACCAAGCCAGAAACCTAAACACAACATCAGTCTATGCATAAACAGTGTAAGCAATCTCTGCAATAGCCTGGGATCACTCTGTTGGGGTATAATTTAGAGAAATGCCCAAGAGATTTCAGAAGCACAAATTTTATTGGAAGGCTTAAGCATATGCAAGAGTAATATCTTAAAAAGATAGATAATAATTCAGTCTTATTGAAATCTAAAGCCTATTGCATTCATGAGATTGTGTAAAATCTTTTGAATACTTGACTTTCATTGTTTCTGTGTGAATTCCATATATCTCTAGAGTCAACAAGTTGCGAGAGGAAGATAAGACCCAGTGCACCATACTCTTTTTTCTTTTTTCCTGTGCATCCTACAGTCGCTTATGTGAGTGCCAAGTATGCGTCAAATCCAGATAACTTAGGTTGGGAATGAGATACAAGCTTTCTGCAGAGGCGTAAGCAATATTGCAGTGAAATACATCAGCAGCACCTAAGATTTAAAATAATATTTAATACTATCCCAAGCAAGAAATTCTGGAAATGTAGTCCAAATCCAGGCTATGGAATTCAAATTACCTCCAAATTCCAATTTGTCTGCAGTGGGGGGATCTCCAGTAAACCAAATATATTAGCATTTTTTCCTCTATGTTTTCCAATGCATTGTTATAGTAGTTTATTAGTTTTTAATACTTCATTATTTTTCAGCAGTTCTCAACAATTTGCAGTGGATTTTCATTTGGAGTTTATATTATTGCAGTACTTCTGAAATATATAGACATGGGCTAAACTGGTGATATTTAAGAAGGAAGTTCTTTAGTGCTAGAAAAAATTAAACAAATGCTTTTCCTTTGACATCTTGTGTTTTCCCAGTGTCCAGTACTTAGGTGGTTTGGGAAACAATAAGAAGTATATAATTTAGGATGTTCATTCTAGCATATCAGTCACAGGCACATCAGAATCTTGAATGAAGAGTATCAAAAGCAATATTCAAATGACTGCAGAATAAAATGCTGATACAATGTTGGCTATATCAGACCTGCTGTTCTCTAGAGCAAACGTTTCTTTCTTGTTGCATTTTGGTCCTATTGCAAGATCTGTGGAAACGCTGCTGGCAAATCTGCAAACAAAGAATTACTGTAATCCAATCTGGATGCAACCCAAAACAATCTGTCTGTAACAAAACATTTCCTAAATCCTGTGAAGTTGAGCAAGACTTAATCCCTGTTATTTTTGTAAATGATAAAAAGCTGCTTTAAAATGCGGTCACAATGACTTAGCGGATGGCAATTTTGGAATGGGTGCATTTGTTTTTGAATCATCACATAACAGAATGAGGCACTGGTTTTGATGAGGCAGTGATAACTGCAGGCACCAAAAATCTTCAGATTTTTTGGACTAGCGTTTCTGTATCTTTTCCAGCAAAAAGGCACACGTGTGCCTTGATTTGTTTGAGCTGCTTTATTTCCATGGAACCTCTCTCTCCTTTTACCTGCCCTATAAATAAAATAGAAACTGATACTGAAAATTCACAAAGGAGACTTTCCCAAAACCAACAGCAATGAAGAGCTGTGTAACAGGCTTGAAGTTTGCACATCAAAATGCTTATCCTTTTGGTTGATCACTGTGGTGGTTTGACCTTGGCTGGATGCCAGGTGCCCACCAAGCCACTCTGTCACTTCCCCTCTCAGCTGGACCAGGGTGAAGAAAATAAGATGAAACTTGTCAGTTAAGACAAAGGTAGTTTAATGAAAAAGCAAAGAAAGGTCATGCACAGAAGCAAAAGGAAACAAAGATTCATTCTCTTTGTCTGGCCCCTTTTCGGGAAGCAGGGCTCCAAACACATAGCAGTTGCTCCAGAGGACAAGCTGATGGCCCCTTCCCCTTTTTCCAGGCTTTTATAGTTCAGCTGATGTCACATGGTATGGAATATTCCTTTGGTCAGCTTGAGTCAGTTGTCCCATTCGTATCACCTCCCAAGATCTTGGTCATCCCATTGCACTGCAGGGAGAAGCTTTTAAAACCAGCCTTGGTGTGTGATCCAGCTCCCAGTGCAAAGCACAGCACTGGGAGGGCCGCTGTGGGGAAAATTAACTCCAGCTCAGTCAGACCCAATACAATCACATTGCAGGTTTTTGCTCAGTTTTGTTTTGTTCATTGTCTTTTATGCAATTTTGTATCCAAATAAATTTTATATTTCCAAGACATTTTGCAACGTCAGAATTATCTGATATGAAAGAAGTAGTACAATGTCTTGCTGTCATTGGCATCTGTGGAGCTGGAGAAATCTATATGTAAGTTATGTATGAATTCAAGGGGCAGTTTGTACATGTATAGAGAAGGAGAGCATAAACAAAAAACAGACTAGAGCCTTGTGGCGTATTATGATTTGCAAAACAACTCGATGAACTTTGCTAAAAGCTCATCAAAATTAAAATGATTGAATTCATACTTAGGGCAAAATAGCAGGTTTAGGTCTTTGCCTTTTCAGTGACTAGCCATTACAAGGCAGGCAATTGTTATTACCTGCAGAGCTGGGATGATTAAAACCCTTATCTGAACTGACCAGGAAGGCAGTTTCTGCAACACAGGCTGGGTACATGGTCTTGGATCATGTACAAAGAGGAGACTGCACTTCATCTTTTACTGCATATATGGAAAACTCAAAACCTGAACATTTGGAGATTAATTCCATCTCCTTAGCTTTATTTTTATGAATATTGTTTTTGGTGTTCGATGTTTTGTGTGGTGTTTTTGTTTTATAACACAACCATTTCATTTAGAGAAGCAGCTTTGGAGGTTTTTCACAAGTTCTAGTCTTTCCACTCTTAGATTGCTTACAGTGTTTTGCTTCCCCCCTTCCTTCCTCGCTCCAGGTTCTTTCAGTCCTGTCATTTATGCACCGAGTACTTGCAAAGGAATCTAAAGAACCAGTCGTATTGTCTATAGGTTTATAATTCTCACTCTGTCCCCCTTTCCTGTGTCTGGTCCCCCTGTCCATCCCCCCTATATTTATTTTATTTTTTTATATAATTCCTGATGGGGATAAGCCAATTAGAGTTAAAAGACTGCTCCCAATGTGCAGAGGTTGGGGTGGTCTTCCCAGAAAGCATGTACTGTTTGGAACTGAGTGTAGAAGTTCTGAAGTTGCAAATGAAATGCAGACAGCATATTATATAGTATGTTATCTGCAGCTTTGTCATCACTACCTAATGGATATTACAGCAAACCAAGAGAGACATTTCTATCTTCGTGGAAGGAGACTAACACATTTGGTGTAAGTGTGTATAGGTTAATGAAAGCTTAATTATAGCAAATGAAGAGAACATTTGCAGCCTTCGCTCAGGAAATGAATTAGAAATGACCAGCCAGAGGAGGCTATAAAGACAACAATCAATAGCATTAAAGTGTGGGAAATGGCTCATTCTAACTCTTGTAAGAGCAAAAAGGAAAAAAGTTATGCTAGTGTTGGAAATTACCTTCTGGTAAGACGATAGATTCTATTTTCAAATTTTATAACTGACAGCAAAATCTAAGAGTTCCCATTTAGTTTCTAATCTTTGACCTAAAGCTTTCAGTTTAGCAGGTATACCAGTGACCCACAGTGATCTAATTTGAGTGTTATTAGAATTGTAGCACTCTAGCGGGAGGGTATAAATAATACAAGAAAGAGGACAATTATAGCAATTAACCATGGCATGCACCACAGAAAATTCACCCTGCAGCAACTTAGAATTCATTAAAGTAGCAGAGAAATTACCGAGTTCTCAAAACCTGGTGCTGTACTGCTGCAGAGGAGAAATCCTGATAGAATTAGAAGAATGAGATCAAAAAGAATCTTTGTGCGACCAGAGAGACAAGCATAAAAAAGAAAAGGAAAACATCAGGCAAGAATACAGTATGTGAAAAGCGTCATAATATTTTCTCAGACTTGAGTAAGTAATAACAGGTAGATTCTGAATTAGAGACCTCTTGATGCAAAGGTGAGACTACATAAACCGGTAGTAATGGAACATTGTGAGTGGGTCTGACATTTCAGGTGACTTATGATGCACTAATAGTAAACATTCTGAAGAGAACAGATCCCTATGAGAGTAAGGACTACACATTAATGGGGAAAGGGGTTCCAGCCAAAACCAAGTTATCTGACAGCTGGCCTGTAGGTTTGGTTGGTTGGTTTTGTTTGTTTGTTTGTTGGTTGGTTGTTTTCCATTCTCTATCACAAGTCAACTTTTTAGTAAAACAGATCTTAACTCCAGTCAGGCAGGTATCATGCTAGTGATGAGACTTGCAGAAAATGAAATTGCCCTCATCCGCTTGATTTATTTGCTAGTACTGATCTGTCTCCAGACCTAATTCTAGAGGTGGAGCCTCCGTCTTTTCTGTGGAATCAGGAAGCTCCATTGTGGATGATGAATATGATGATCACATGAGTATTTCAAAAGGTGTAATTTCCCTCCGGATCAGGCAGCTCCTTAGTGCATGGTTCTTGTACCTATATTGACCAGGTCTTAATAATAGAATGGAGAAAAAATTGCTTGTGTCCTAGTTGAGGTTGTGTCCCATCTTACCCCCTGTCCTCTTGATGCTATGTTAGAATTGCACTGAGCCAGCATGATCAAAGTAAGGCACAGGGAACAGATCAGTGTGTTTGAACAGATGATAGAAAACTGTGTGCAAATAAAGTATACTCCAAAGACATGTCAGCCATTGCAAACAAAACTACTGTTCTGAGACTACAGTAAGGATAAAATAAAAATTAATTAATACAGCAGTAAGCTGTTCCAGTGAATTCACTATGCATACTGAATTCAGCTGGTTACTGCCCTCTGGAAACGCATCAAGTGGTGCAGCAAGAAAGCCATGATGTAGAATGTATATCCAGTAATGAGGAAAGAAATGTATGGGCAGATATTTGTTTTGTTACATTAGGAATAAGGGTAAGAAGGTTGTAGAACCAGACTGTGTGTGGCAAGGGCAGGAAGGGCACGATGTGGAATACTCAGCTGCAGAGGCTGGTGTGCTTTCATTGGATGATCATAGTGCTGGATTTAGAGGCTGCTGTTATTCCATTCATGTAATGCCATTGCCCAAGGCAATCACACAGTTTTTACACTCACAAAGTGAGATCTAAATCTTCTAGACAAATGTCTGTTGGGCCAAACTTTTCACTTCCTTATCACTTGAAAAAGAAAAGATACACTTGTTGAGGTTTCTGAGTTCTAATGAAATTAAATGAGCTAGACTTTAATCTGCAAATTAACAGAGTTGATAACCTGAAGTCAGAGAGACATCATGTCAGTGGGTCTACTCGAGTGTGCTAGAAGGCCTCTATGTATCCAAGAGCTTTTATGGGTTGAGGCATAAACCCAATAAGTTTTATTGTCTCTTCAAATAATTCTATCAAGATAGACTGCTATAAGTTACATAAGATTCTTTCCCTGATGATGTTCTTGCCTTTGTTTTCTCTATTAGGTTGTTGGCGTCTCATGTCCCTGTGGGCCTTTCCTTAATTTTTCTCTCACTAAGATCATTTGGGCTGACAATTCATTTATTATGAAGCTCACAATGATGGGATGTTTTGCTTAACTCTTCAGCTCCCACAGCAATGGGATGACTTGAGAACTCTACTTTCCATTAAAAAAAAAAAAAAATTTGAATATTTAGCCTTCATTATTTCAGAGAGAATTTTGAAATTGTAAGGTAAAGGTTGAATTACAGTAAAAATAAATCCATTTTTAAAGTTGCTAAGATTTTAAGATCAATATCATGATAGTTTTCATTTTTGTGCATTTCAAGATAAGCAATGTTATTTTCTTTAAAAGTTTTCCATGCGCGTGGGCCACATGAAACATATCTATATGCTTTCTTTGCAACGGGTATTTGAGCAAATGAGCAAATCTCTGTAGTTCTAATTAAGTGTAGTCTGCATGGGTCCTGTCTTTGACATTCTATGGATGCATCACATAGCAGAATCCCTGAGAAATCTTTTGGTTGCGTATTTTTCAGGGTAGAGTATTCAAAGAGAAGCACCGTTCTGTCTAGGTGCATTCATTCATGTTTGCTTTTGTAAAAAGTTCTATTCTCAATATTGGATTTCTTTCAGGGTTGAAGCAGCAAAGGACATCCATAGGACATCTGCTCCCCGCCAGAGGAGCGCGCTATGTTCTATATGTTGGACTAGTTGTCCTTACAACCTTCTGTAGTAATACCATTCTTTCAACACTGGCCTTTGGACCTTGAGAGGAAACATTCCTTATTTTCATGTTCCTCAAAAAAATATCTGTAATATGCTTATTGTGGTGGTGTGTTCCTCCACTAGCCTTTCCTGGCCTAAGGCTCGTCTTTTGTGTAATCCTGGCATAAATTTCCCAAATAGATGCCTAACTGCCCAGTTTTTCTTGCTCAAAATCTTTAAGGCAGTAAAGCTGAAGATTCAAAGTACATAGCAACACATTTTCCACCCTGTTCTGAATAGCCAGTGTACTAAGCTACAAGTGCTTGTGATTTTTAGCTTACCTTTTGTCGTACAAATACGCTAGTTCATAGTGACTCATTCTATAAAATTCCTGAGCAGTTAAATTTAATTTCTTTCCTTGCCCTGGTTTGTGCTTAAACAGAATATTCCTAATGCTCTACTTGGTGACATTGGTCTTGAAAATGTAAGGATCATTTCTCCTTTGACTTTGGTCAAATTGTCAATCAGTCTTCTCCAAGGCTTCTAAACTGTTTATGTGAATTGTTATTCATCACAACAGCAGAACTCTCTGAAACTCACCGTGTACAATTTGGTCCAGCTTTTAAAAGAGATTAGGTGTTTCCTGAAAGACCTGGGCCCAAATGCTTGTTTGCTTTTAACTGTATCAGTCCTTAACTGTTTGATACTTATGTAACTTATTGATGGTCATACATCACATTAATATAGACAGAGAGCCAATCACTGAATGTGTTACTGGGCCACCTAAAAATACCACCTCTGTATAATGATAAAAAGTACAGAATTTTCATCACAAAGATGTGTGTAAGGTGGTATAAATTCCTCTAGAGATGAAATTGTCTAGATAAATGCAGTGTCAGTTCAAAACCAGTATCTTTTTTTTTTTTTAATTCCTGCAAAATTAGATACTGGCTAGCCCAAGGACTTGACCATATGTGCTGTATGCAGTGAATACAACTGAAAAAATAGACAGTTCTAAAAAAGGGGTTTGGATTTGCTCCAAATTCTAAAAATCTAGACATCCACCTCTTTTAAATGCATGTTTAGTGTTTTCGGTGCTATTTTATATTATGATACTGTTGAAAAGCGTTTGTAGCCACCTATTTGATTGTAAATTATCCTTTCACTAATTCTTTTAAAATTTTAAATTGTTAGATGATTTACTGTCCTTTGCAGCTTATTGCAGCAATTTCAATCTATTTTGTATCACTTGGGAGATTTCCTTTAAAGAGCAAATTGCGTATCTCTGCCTTGTATTAGCCTGTATAAGAAACACAACAGAAGAAACTGCCTTGGTCATAAACCACCAACTGTTCAAGACTGGCTCACGAAAGCCTCACAATAAGTGCTAATTGATAGGGGAAAAATGTGTATGTGGCTTCCAACCAGAGGAATTCACAATCTGCAGTATTGTCCTGGAATACAATTAAAGCTAGTCTGTATAGCTCAAATTTTGAATATCAGATACTTACCCATCTCCATTAGGAAATGATGGACCAGGAATTTATAGTCTCTGTATTACTACATAATTATTCTACAAATAACAAGTACATTCAGAAATAGCAGAGAATTCTGAACATAGAGAAACAAATGATTAAACGGTGGAGTAGAATTATGCTGGTCTTGTATGGCAGCCAGCATCTTCATTTGACTTGAAGCTGTGTGGCCACCTTAGCTTGGTGCTGAGCTCCTTAACATATCTTCTTCTAACCTTCATTCTATGACTTTCAGTCAGCTCCAAGCAGCCCAACCTGTTTTGTAACTGTGTGTAGAATTTCACATCAGCTTTACCTTATTTAGATTTTCTCTTCAGAACAGAGTGTCAACAGCATTACAAAATCAGTGTGCGTGTATATATTAGAAATATATGTATATATATAAATATGCATATCTATAAATCAAATTAAGTGTATGTGTTAAATATGTTTTATATATATAAATAGAAAATGCTGAATTCAACTGCAGGATATGAAACCAAATTTTGATAATTTATGGACTAGTGAGAAACTTGAAAAGGGCTGAGATTATATTATAACAATGAGTTAGTACTTTTAAGTTTGCACTGGGTGTAATGAAAACCATAAGATATTGTATCTCTTATGTCTGAGTACTAAATTGCACCGCTAATAATAATTGGCAGTGTTTAAAGGGAGGTGGCATGTGTGCTGCCAAGGGCTGCAACAGGCTAAAGAACTAAATAGCTTTGGCTTTGACAGCACTTGGCAATCTGCAGGGTAAGGTGCTATTTATTGGCTCTTCGAGTATTATAAAGATAGGCAGGTGTGAAGCCCTCAGGAGATGCAGTGTTTTAACTGTATTATGAGTACTCTCTACCCAGAATATCTTGCATCACTGGAGATCTGAATTTCTATTGTGGTACACTATGGATTTCCAGTGCCGTATCCATACTTAAGCACATTTTAGATGCGTTTCCCATTGCTGCATTTTTCAGTCACAGTATTGTTGCTTGTGGAGGTGATGACTAGTCTGCCACATTGTATGCAGTGACTGAGTGGGTATTAGGGACAGGAGACAGCACTGTCCCTTAAAGGCAACAATAGGGATTAAATTCAAAGGAATTAACTGAGGACAGACAGATAGAGAGCACCAAAGAGTGTTCGGATGAGCTGGGGGGAGTTGTGAAAGGAGCCAGTCGGCAAATGTCAGAGACTGCACAGAATCTGTCCGTAGCAAATACTGGATGATACCATCTGTCTGCTACCTTCTTTGCTTTTTATTCCCTGTGGTTCCCTTTAACAAAACCTGTGTGGATGAGCAGTGAGGAGTGTGAAGGGCATGCTGTAATAGATGGGTGACTTCCAGACGTTGTGAATGGGCCTCCAGATGCACATGGTTAGCAGGCAGCCCCAGTAGCTTTCTTCCGTTCTTGCATGCTGCACTGCTCTAAAACAATCCCTTGTGCAGGACAAAACGTATCGCTGTACAGGGGAACCCTAGGGCTGTAATGGCTGCTGGATGCAACCTGGAATTAGGAAAAGGCTTGTGTGTCTTGATAGAAATGTTTGTACTGTAATTTCCAATGTTTTATTTGCATATAATACAGATATTCCTGCTTTTTCATGTGAAAAAGACTTAAGAATTACTAGTGTAAATAAGCACGGAAAATGTTATGATCAGCTGACCACTAATGGGGCTTTGGATTTGTTGCGTCAGTATGACCTGCATATGTGAAAAACGGCTACATAGAAAAGTTATCCATGGTTCTTAATATTTAGACTTACTGGCACTTCATTAACTAGAAGAGGTTTTTTTACTTTTATTTGGATAACAAAAAAAAACATAGCAACAAACCCTATTTCAGAGACTATGGGTTTTTTGGGAGCGTTTTTTTCCCCCTTCACCAGGAATACACTGTGCAATCTCACGAAGCAAGTAGATACATGATGTTTTTAACATGTGGAGCAAACAATGCTAGCTTTAATTTAGTTATAAGATGTAACTCTATTTGAAGTCTGTATAATAATATTTCTTAAAATTTATCATCATCTTTGCACGCTCAAAGAGCACTTGCTCAGACAAAGCCACTGAATTACCAAATCATATGAATAATTTGCTATTTCAGTTGAAAGGGGAGTAAGACAGCAATTCAGTTCTCTCTAGGTAAACCAGAAAGAGTGCTCCAGTAATCTTCATAGCAATAAAGAAGACTTTTTCTGCTTAATTCTTCTGGAGCAATTAGTGGATTTGGATGAATAATGGATTCCTCAGCTGAATGGCTAAACTGGAAAATGAAGGAAAATCTTGAGTGAACTAGAACAGCATGAACAGTGTGTGTTTTGTTTGTTCCCCCCAGTCCTTCCCAGTTGAAGAAAGCCTGTCCATTCAAAAAAAAAATGGTTTGGTGTGATTTATTCCTTTTCGTTGGCAATTCAGGTTAGCCTGTAAATGAAATCTGTTTTGTTTTTTTCAAAAAGAAAAATCTAAAGGTTTCATTTAAAAACTAGCAAAATGAAATGTGTCCAGTATTTTACAACAAAATAAAAATTAAAAAATAAGTGCTGAGTCAAGAGTGGTTAAAGTCCATGAAAATTATTGATTCCCCTCCAAAATTTGTGACATGAATTTAGGTTTTCATACAAATTATAACAATAATTATCTGGCTGTTCATTGACTTTCAGCTTCAGTTTTTGCTACAGTGAAATGCTGCAGTTATGTGCACTTAATTTTGGAGAGTGGAAGAACCTCAGGGCATAGGCCAATCTTTTGCTTCCTGGTTTATTTGCTTTTTTTTTTTTTTTTTTTTTTTGTTTGGGTTTTTGTTTGTTTGTTTTGTTTGGGGGGTTTTGGTGTGTGTGTTTTTTTTTTT
>JAAGNO010006631.1:28465-42437 GCA_033439905.1 Ceryle rudis | reverse complement strand
GACCTGTGCTGGATTGTATGGTCCTGCTCTGGCAGGGGGGTTGGACTCGAAGATCTCCAAGGTCCCTTCCAACCCCTAACACCCTGTGATTCCTGTGAAGATAAAGCCTTGGCAGACCAAAGAAGCTATGGAGCTGGGAAGTACCCCATACTCTATACGTAGGTGCCTAGCTGCAGCCCCACTCTGTGACTTCAGCTGTGACGTGACTTGATACCCAACATGGAACAAGAGTGACTGGTGGAGGATTGGTAGGGGCTGCTTTTATCAGAGTTCAACTGAATGCTTTCCCTTCCCTTTCATTCCTTCTTGGAGACGTGAATTATTACATTGAAGCTCTCCCCTCGCTGTTGTCCCTTTCTCTTGTTCTCTAGGTGAGTGGTGGTAGTTCCTGGCTTTAGAAATTTTCTGGTGTAGACATAAATCTTTTGTGGAATTCTGCCCCTCTTGTCCCTCTCCCTTTCCAAGGAAAAGAGAATGTGCTCTGAGAAACTGTGATTCAAGTGTCATATGCCCCAAAGATTGGATGCACATTATACTTACAGCCTTGAAAACAGAAAGGAAAAATTGGTGATGTTGCATCCATACGAACATTAATTCTGATTCAGTTTTCTCACTAACTCATAAAACCTTAAAATAATCACTACAGATAAAGACAGCAGATCTAAAAAATCTGCTAGGAGCCACCTAACTCAGACTAAACAGATTTTATGACTGAAGATTAAAAAAAAAAAAAAAAAAAAGTGATAAGCCAGATACCTACTCTGGATTTTTCCTTTGAATCAGCACCTGCCTCATTTTACCCTTCAGTTAGCCCTGGACTGTTTAGCAATCATACCGAGTCTGAACATGACTGAAACTGCTGGGTTAAATGCTGTATCATGGTCAGGGCAAACTGACCAGTTTCAGTTAGCACAGCAATACCTTAACATGCTGAAGTCTTTCTCCCTGTGCTGCTGAGCACAACAAATGAATCTTTATATAAATATAAATATAAATGTGCAGTTTGCTGTTAAGCTTTACGTTAGTTCTCTTTGTTGCTCACAATAAATAACAGGCAGACATGGTAACATTCCACAATAGAGACCACGCCCTCTGTGAATGAAATACTTTTTACCTTTGGGAGACGTAAAACTTAATCATTTGATAATTATGAAGAGCTTGATGTTCTTCAGGTGAAATGTGCCATGTAAGTGTGAATTAGTATTATTGACAAGCTTAAGCTCCAAGTTTGAAAGCAAATGAGAAATTTTCAAGGTAATAAATACCTACTATTCATCATGAAGGATGATGAAAAAGGTAAGTAACTTTTACAGAAGGTAGCAAAAGTATGAAGCTTGGCTGTGATCTATGACAAGCACAGTGATTGAGTCAATCCAAGTCTCGTGCTGCCATGATACAGATATGAACCCAAGAAGTAGGAAACCCCCCCATGCAATAAGACAGAGCGGCACAGAAACTCATGTCAAGGTGCATTCCTGTCTGTATTGCATCCTTTGCTACTGATGGTCTTAGAGATAATCAAGTATGTTGAAGGGAGAGATTATAAAGTGGCAGCCTCTGCGGCAGGAAACATGCTTTAAGCGGATGTGGGACACAGGGCAGATGTATAAATAGCTTGGAACCTTTTTGAAATGTCAGTAAATCTCTTTCCCTTACTGAATGTCTGCTTTCATTGGAATACCAAATACAAAACCCTCAGGTTTGCAGTTGAGCAGTGCATTTTGGACTTCTATGACTGATTTTCAGCATCTGCACACAGTCAGTATATCAGCTCTGTCTCACCTTTGCTGGATTGTTAGGAGTGCAGATGTTCTTTCTTGAGTCTGACAGACATTTGAATGCAGTTTGACTGCTTGGAAGACTACAGAAAGCTTTACCCTGCAAATTTTTGGTGGTCTTGTGAAGAAAATGTGTTAGCTACACTGTTGTGTTGGTTTCATTTGTTTTGCATCCTTTGAACACTCTCTACTATTTCATGTATTTTAGAATGCTATGCAGTACAAAAATTGTTGCTTTCCAGAAGAGTGTGTGATCTAGATATATTGCAACAACTGACGAGAGATCAAAAACGGTTAGTCTGAGGAAGGGAAGATCAGCATAAGAAAAGCACATCTTTCCCCGGGGGAGATGAGATTTCTTGTTTGCCTTAGCCATTGCAGTTAGTTTGCAGGCACTACGAGAAAAGTGAATGCGTGGATTGGCATTAAAGTAGATGTTGAAAAGGCAAATCCATGAAGGTTATAAATTGCTCATATATCATTTGGGTTGGATTCATCTGAATAAATATGTGTGTGGATCACAAGAAAGATGTATGCCCATCTAAGACATTCGCCCTGGGCAGCCCATGTAATCATGATGCAATTCATAGAATGATAATTTAATGTCTATTTTAAGATGGGTTAGGACTGAACCCTTGGCACCTTTTTATTGTCAGGATTGCACTCAGTATAAATGAGGCTGTGATGACCAGCTTAGATACAGGTACCACCACAATAGGCTCCAAAAGTTAAATAAAAAGATCCATGTGCATGTTCCTCTTATAGATGCCTATCTTTGGCTGCTCTCTATGAGGAGATTGGTAACTATAAAAGAAAAAGAACATAAACCACCTACTCTATTCCTCCATTGTCTCAGCATCTTCTCCTCAAAACCAAGATAACTGAATGTGACACATCGTGGAGTGAAATTCTAGCTTTTCTGCAGGAAGCTTATGTCTCAGAGCTGTGAAGTGCTCTGGTGTAAACCACTGGCGAAATTAAATATACGCACAATCTCTAATGTTTTAGCAGTAAATCTAAAGTCAGTCTGGCTGACTTTTTTTCATGTAGATTTAAACTATATGTCAGTGTCTTTCTGGGTTCAGGGATAGCTGCAGTCCAGGCATCCACTCTATATCTGTTCTAAGTGTAGTGCAAGTATAAGGACCTGCTTGGTTCAGTGCTCCTAATGCAATAATCTATGCCTCTTGCCATAAATCAGAAGCAGTGAAGTCCATAGTTAAATGGAATAAAATTTCTGCTAGAAACATTGCAATTCACAAATCCTTGACATAGCAAGTCCAACAGAACCATTTCCTCTCATTTATTTCAAAAAGAAAGGAAAAAAAGGTCCAATTCAAATTCTTTAGCTTGTTTTTTGCCAGGAGATTCTTTTCTAGCTTTTGTGTTTTGGGCTCCTTGTGTCATATGCCATGCAGTGTTACACTCCATGACTTTACAGGAATTTATCTTTTGGCGTGAGGCCCGTAGTTTGAAAGCATTGGGAGTATTAAAAGCAAAACTAAAATGAACCAGGGGTCCAAGAACACCAGTTTAAACAGAAAGTACTTTAAAATTCAAACCCAGAAATATTTAAAATGGGGCTACTTCAATGATGCTGCTGAGGTAGACTCTATATTGAGGATCTAAAATAGTGAAAATTAGTTTGGTGGTGTTGCACATGAAACAACAGAATCATTCTTAACCGAGACATTTTCTTCCTCAAAAAAAAAAAACAAAATTTCAATTAAAAACCCCCTTATGAATGGAAACATTATGCAGCTATTCTTTAATAACTGTCTGTTTATGCAGGACTGTTTGAAGTGTATGAGTCATAAGCAAATCAGCTAGCATCCAGGCTGCTTTCCTGTTAGAACCATCCTCTTAAAAGCGATGTGTCTTTCAGCATGGAAATAGTATCCTTTTCGCAAATACTTCTACCCTCAACTGGCAGCTGTTCTAAGCAAATGGCTCTCTGAATTCAGATGGGTGTTTGTTTATACACTGTCAATATACAGGGCAGGTTTTGCACTGTGTGAGAACGTTTCTCCTCACTAGAGTTGACTGAAGGTACAAGACAGGACTATGGTTCTCCATTCCCAAATGCTGAACTTGGGAATAATTGGCACCTTCCTGAAAACTCCTGATTTCTCACATAAGCATGAAACATTTACCTGATCCTAAGCCAGGATGAAAATAGGAGGACTCACCACATCTCATTGCATCGATAGCATTCTCAGCGCTATTATGTTTACTTCTGTATATGCATTTATGTATGGAAACACAATAATAAGGATAGCTATAACTGAAACTGATTTTAACTGCTGCACTGATTGGTTTGTATGTCTTCCTCCTGCATCGTAGATTTCTTTTTTTTTGTATTTCATTTTTAAATCCCAGAATAATGGTCTAGTCTAGCTCATATCAACGAGACTCAAACATACTGAAACTTTGGATAAGGGAGAAGATGTGATCAGTCTCCCACAAGAATAATTTCACCTTACCGTATTCTGGGTATTTTCCATATCAGTATTCTAATTAATGGCATGAGTAATAATTTTCATTTCAGGATTTTTCTTTATTTGACATCAGAAAATTCAACCATCAGTAGGAACCTAGGAGTTATTTGATCCTTTCTTACTCTTACACACTACTTACTACTTCTTTCTTTTAAGTAAGGTTACGTCCATCTGAAAAGAGCAAAGAATATTGGTCTCCTGTATTTCTACAATCTTTTTTACTCTCGCTGCTAAATTTCACATTCAAGGTCTGATTACCTTTAACTGCTGTAGGCACATGTCTTCATCTTTCCCTCTTCCAAGTCTCTTTGGCATCTTCAAATTGCTAATGTATGCTTTCAGATACATTAGTGTTTAGTTGAGAAGAACAGCTCTTTGTTGATGCTGTTCTTTATTTCCCATTCAGCTTTCATCTTACCTTTCATTTTTCCTCACTGCCATTTTGCCAGCAGTGTAAATGTTAACAGCAGTATTGAAGATGATCTGGCTTTGACCCATTTTAAGCTAAGGGGAAACTATGTGTGGGAAATGGATGCAAACCAGCAGCCAAACCATGACTAAAGGATACTGTGAGAGGGGGTGGTATGAGGTAGTAAGCAGAGAAGAGCGTAAGGTGTATTTCCCGAGCCTACAAAGTCAGTGCTACATGAGTAAAACGTTTTTTGAAAGACTGGAGTGTACTTCTAACCTTTACCCTTCAGCAAAAGGCATTCCAGTTCTGTTTTTAATTAAGCAAATTTATTTGACAAAGTGCAAAATGTTCATCTTTCTTGATAGGCCCTTCACAGACTGGAATCATGTCCCCAGATCTACCGTACTCTTAATTCAGTCAGAATCTCAGTACAGTAGGCAGGTCTGTGGTGTACGACATTCTTGCCTTTCTTCTCTCGCCACTAACTACTTTTATCCTCCTCCAATTTTCTTAAGTCCACTTCACACATAGGAAATGGAAAAAGTGGAAAAGTTTGAAATTTGATGAGAAGTAATTGGAGCCAAAGAGACGTGGCCAGAAGTTTCATTTGAAGGCCAGTCAATTATAAATGCAGAGGGCATTGACTGTCACAAAGCAAGTGTTAATGGCATTCATGAGAATGTCAATATCTGTCTGTTGGTACAAATGTCACTGCAATTCAGATGCACACCTAGGAACTTTCAAGAATTCTATTAAATACTGCAAGCAGCCAACTCTTGGTAAATTCATTAATATATTTTTTTGAAGACGGATTCTCATCTGTTGTAAATCATTAACAGTCGATGATATACTGAAGATCTGGTCAATTGCTTGCATTAAGGTCTTGGCACCTGTTGGAAACATTACTTGTAGAATGAATTACTACTTAAAAGGAAAAAAGCACGTAAGGAGAAGAAGGTGAATTGGTATGACTGTGGCTGCTGGAGGTTGAAGTTCATGGAAAAAATGAGGCAGAGCTTCAGTGATCACTCCGTGTCTACTGTTTGTAAGGACAAGGTCCACAAAAGTAGTAACACCTGAGATAGATTGCTTGCTTCATAGTTCTGCCATTGCAACTCACCACTCTGTGTACTGTAGACACTGAAAACAGATTAAGATGGGCTGGAGCTCTGGTTACGTACAAAAGACACGATGTGAACCTTTTGTGTCCTAGCAGGAAGTTTTAAAAACTTAAAAACCATGGGCTTCTGCATAACTTAGAGGAACTAAATTGACAAACGAGCTTGGAATATTTTCTCAGTTGCTTAAGACATTTATTATTTGTACCTCTTTTCTATTAATGATACCCCTGCTATCCACTTTTCAGTTTCTACCGAGAAATATGATCTTTGATATCTCCATTTACTGTTGTACTGTTTTTCTCCAGCTATATCCATGGTTCATGCAACCACATTTCAAGGCCATGTGGTATCATATTTTCTCTCAGCTGATAGTTTCTGAATATATTTGGTTTAAGAGACAGTCCCGATTTTCTTAAAACATCTTTAAAAACCAGTGTAGACACCTTGCACTAGTTCATGCTAATAGTTTAATGAAAGATCAAAAAGCAATAATGTTTGCTGTGCTATACGCACCTTCTGTCTGAGCTAAGACCATTTGTGTGTCTTACAGTGTTGTATGACACTAAAATGGATAAGGAAAAAAGAAGAATGGAGTAAAATGGGAACTGCAGATGCTTCTCAGAATTTATTATTTTTATAATTTTTGATGTAACATTTCTAGAAATATCTCATTGAATGCGAATGAGTTGTTCAGCCCATGAACTAGCTTTACTGCATGAGCTTAGAGATTTTGTACTATTCAAACCATAACAGGAATGCCTTCTATCTGTAAGTGGTACATGTGGAGCTGTGGCCAGCTGTATGATGCTGATGAGGAGATACCAGTTGCATGAACTGATACTTACCTTAATTTTTACTTGTGCGTGTGGTTTGCTTTCCATCTCCGCTTTGGGATGCGTATGTTACATTTATATCCTGGCTGTAAAAATGAAAGTCAGTGGAGTTTTGGCTTCAGCTAGTTGTGTGCCTCTTGTGCTTTCAGCTCTACAGAATTCTTCAAGCCTGATTTTTCATGTGAACAGAACAGAAGTTTTGAAAGTGAACATAAAATATTGAAGTATTGTATATTTCACTGCAAATACTGCAAGTATGAAGATGATGTTGTTTTCTGGAGTGATGTTTCATTACTGGGGGATGTAGATTCCCTGGAGATGTGGTATTTTTGTTACTGTGTCACTGGGAAGAGAGTTCTAAACCAAACAACTTCGAATAACAAGAGATGTTATTTTTTATGAAAAATTAACTTTTCTTAATTTTCAATATCTTCCATTAAATGAGAGTAACACTAACTTTTAGCCTTTGGCTAAGAGAATTACTGAGGAACTGGTGTCATTTATTTGAAAGACACAGGATGTCTGCATAAAATGTTTATAAAAGACATTCTTTTATAGTTAGTTCTGTGTAAATTTTGTTAGGTGGTTTGGGATGTTGGTTGGTTTTGTTTTTTCCTTCTTGTAATAAACAATATCATTAATGTTTCCAAAGTTTTCCTATATAGTTAAAATGACTCCAGTTTACATCTGCAGAACTAGGATCTTCCTACAAATGTTTACAGCATAATGCTATGCACACACATTCACTACATAAATGATTGAAGAGTTCAAAACTGCTGAAAAGAAAATCACTGTTGATGTACGTCCTGGTTTAATTTCATTTTCAGCCCTATGCCCTGCTGTAGCCCTACTAGCAATAGTTTGCAGTAAATCTTATTAAAATTGCTGTGTAATATTTTACCAGCTGTTATTCCATCAAGTACACAGTAGCTTTCTGGATTTCTGTTTTTTTTTTCTTTGCATCAGTTGATTACATTAAGTTGTGGCAATATACCACTCACCTTCCTTCCTTTGCTTCCTTAATGAGTTGGAAAATCACAGTTTTAGGGGTAACTAGAAAAGTATGAAGCTTAACTTTTTTGAATTTATATGCGTAGCATTAATGCAGTAAAATATAAAGTGTATTTGCTTGACAATCTCTTTTGCATATGTAGCAAGGAATGGAAAATTATCCTATTATCTGCTCTGTTTGATTAGGTCTATATACAGAGCTAGAGTATGGATTGATGCACAGAGTTTTTCATGAATTGTTCCAGATTGTATCCCTGACTGCCTAACGTATATTTTAGAAGTCAGCAGATTGCTTGAAAAATACTCTGTGTCCCTATAAAAATCTCTTAGAAATATTTCAAATTTCTGAAGCATTTGAGAAGTCTAGATGGTTTGTGAAGTCTTAGAAATGACAATGGAAAGAGGGAATAGATGCTGTGGCATTGAGTACATCAACTTTTGAAGTGCTCAGGGAAGAGACTGTCTCGTGTAACATTCAGCTAGCAAATGGGGGTTTTCGCACAAGAGTGATTTTACCAAGATGGCACTTGCTTAATTTTGAATCTCACTTCATCCATACCTTACACAGTGGCATAAAATAAAATTCCTAACATTCATCTGTTTCCTGAAAATAGGTAGAATACAGTTTAATAATGAGAAATGAGTGGTTTGTTTTGACTTGGGGAGGCGGCAGATGAGCAGAGTCTGCCACCCATGAGTAGTTTTTACATCTCCACATAGTCTGGTTTCTGAACCACTGTTGTGCTTGACCTCAAACTGTCTTTGTAAGAGAGATGCACTTTCCATCACAGTCCAGGCATTCAAAACTTTGATTTTATGGTGTTAATAGGATAACAGCCTATGCATATGCACACTGTCAGGGCAAAGCCTGCAGCAAATCAGAAGGCATACAGCTGGCTACATTTAAGATGCAGAGAAGACTTCTCCACAAAAAATAGTTTGTCAGAGTTGTTATAATCACTGCCAGGGTCATTTGATTCCACCATGTAATTATTGAAGAAATCCTCTCGAGTAGCTTTCATTTGTCAACAAAATGTGACATGTCATAAATTTGCAATTATTTTTTCAAAGAAGGGCATTTTGTCATGTCCCTTACTCTTGGTGGTTAAGGAAAACTATTCAGGCTGACACTTTATTGCCTATATGGACAGGTAACTTCAACTCTACTGTTGAATCGTTGTGATGTGTCATAAATAGATGCAATATGGAGAAGAATTTTATTGCAGAGGAGAAAGCATAATTCTTCTGTATTTTAATGACATTTATTATTAGATTATTAATAAGATTACTATTTCATAGTACTGTTTCACAGGTCTACTAGTGCCCTCACCAGACTTTAATTGCATATATTATAGAAGTTATTTAAAATAGGTCTGAAATGTGGTCAGTAATTCAAACTTTGTAATGACTTCTAAGCTTAGAACATCCTTTGTGTAGTACAGAGGATATGAAGGTGGAATTAAGTTTAAATTAAAGTGCTATTAAAAAGCCCATGACTCTAAGCCAAAGGTATTGCATAAGGGAGGGAACACAGCCTGTATGGTAAAATCAGGCAGATCTAAACAACCTCCAGTATTATTCTTATATTTTTAGCATTAAATCTAAGATTGGTTCCTGGGTTTTATTGTTTGAATAAGAGATTAGATTTCACACGTTTATTTGCCATGACAAAAAACCAGCCAGAGACATCCAGGCTATCACTTATGTTTAGCAGAGATGAGTATTTACCAGAATGTTCAGTGGGGAGGATTCCATACCTTGCCAGCTGAAATGTTAAAGGAATTTATTCTTACTGAGTTGACATCTCTTGAAGGGTTCTTTCTGGAAAACATATCTAATGACTTCATTATTAGAAAAATCTGGAAAGCTCGTTACAACTTAAAGGAAAATGCCAAATATTTCTGCAAAGGAATCCCAGATGTAGGAACTTCATTTTGCCCCAAAAGACAATCAGAGCCTACCATGTAACCACAGAGTTTAACGAGCAGTCCAAACCATTGCTTATTTTTCACTCTTTTTCACACCAACTTTTTCATAAATCCAGAAAGCATTTTAATTTACTGAAGTTGCCTTAGATAATATAACTGATGACAATTCCTATCAAGCAGTAACTACTGCTGTGCTTAGAAGTTTGCAGTATTCTTTGCATCCACAGCAGTTTTGTCATTTTGAATGTTGCATACCTGTTGCATTCAAGAAGCACAGTTGTACGATCAGGGGACCCAACTCGTCTATGATCTACACTTTTAGGTATACCAAGTGTCAGTGTTGATGAAGCTCAGGGACCTATGCTTCAGGTCAGGCTCTAACGTGTCTGTCATGCTGTGTACTACTAAACAGCCAGCTGTTGCCTGTAGTAAGTAATCCCCTTGGTTAACTTTTGTAACAGCCCAAAATTGACTACAGAGAACTAACAGTATTTTGAAGTCTTCTGGTCTTTCTTGGAATTGGGGGTTTCTTTTCTGCATCACATTTGATATGTTTCATAAATTCATATGAATAACAAAATGTGAAACATGACTTTCTAATAGATTCCTGCCATATGACAATAGGGAAGAGTGACCCTTGATATGCTGGCGCTTCGTCTCCAACAGCAGCACCGCATATCAAAAAGATCATAATTTTGCTTTGATTTCAATTACTAACACTTAGGCTTGGGGATTTTCTGCCATAGTCTTCCTTTTTCTGATGAAAAAATAAATGCCCAAGAGCCTTGAACAACAGAGCGGTTTTTCTCTGCTAAAGGTCAGCAGAGAATCCTCATGAGGTATATACATCTGGTGCCTTGAAACTTCGGTTGTCTTGGGAGATACTTGTGTTGAAATTAAAAATAATTTCAAGGTATATATGCTATTACAAGCTGCAAAAGTTAATTTCTGTGATCAGAGAGATTATGCTTTGAGCACTGGAAGAGTGGTGGCTGGTGCAGTAGAACAAAATTTTTCTAAGTTAGAACTAAGTGAGAATCTCAGTGCTTGCCTCAAAACCAATTGCTGTTTCTCGTAGGGACTGGAAATTGCAATTATCAGCTGACGGATCCACACTGGCTGTTTTAGAAGCAGGATTTCTAGTGAGCAATGATGGTGGCTAAAAGAACATCTCGCAATGGAGTGTATTAATGAAAATCCTACTCAATAATCAGGAAAGTGGTTTGGTTCTTTTGATTGAGATTACGTACTTTCCTACTTGATCAGCTAAGAATTAGACACTGCACAATAGATATTGTTCTGCCCATAAGTGGAACAATGTAAAATAACTGGTGTTAGTCACTGTAAAGCCGTTCTCGGAAAGATTAATCTGCCATGACATTTGCAGGGGAACTCAAGTGGGTAGTTGCTGCCATAAGAGAAACTTAATTGTGTTTGTCTTTTAAATGGGACCTGGAAAGGATTTATTACAATAGTTAAATTTACCTTATCAAAGAAAACATCCTTTTCAAAAAATATACATTCAAATATATATATTTTGAAAAGGAAAGCGACAGTTAAAATAACTGAAAGCAACACAAGTCAGGAAGAAGTCTGGGTGGTAGTGAGCTAGATTATTTCTATTCATTGAAGAAATCAGTAAAGCAAGCTATGTGGAACAGTCAATATGATTGTCATTCTCTGTACATTTTTAAGTTGATTAAAAATCACTGTAATTCTACTGATTTCAAGAATATTGTAGACATGCAAAACCATGCTGAAGAAAAGCAGGTTAACAGGATCTTGGACTTCATACTTTACTAAGTAGTTTTTCAAATACAGACGTGTCTAAAAGTTTTAGACTTTATATATATATATGAAGATCATATAGATAAAAAAATAGTGTTTGTATGTAAAACATAATATATTTATATAAATGTGCTTGACATGTCTGCTTTAGTAAGTCTACAGAATTGAAAACTAAATGTATTTGTAAAGCACAGCATCATCTTTTGAATCCAATATCTGAGTATGCATTCAGTCTAGCCTTAGGGCTAGCCTTAGGCATATGAGAGGTCTCCTATCTGCTAACTACTTAAATACAGCATTTTATAGGACAGAAATATTGTTAAAAGTAATTGAGAAGCAGTAAGTCTGTCACTCTTACATGTTTCTACCAAAGAAGAAAATCTAAGAGTCTAAATATGGGTGTTGGGTGACTAAAGACTCAAGCAAATTTGCAGTTTAGAGAGGTCATATAAATAAGAAAGGACCTATGTAATGAATTAAAAGCCTAACTGAACGTTCAATAGAGCTTATGTACATAGCTCTTCTCAGTCCTGCTGAAAACTCAAGATGGAGAATTTAAATTATCTGTGAATTCTTTCCCTGTCATGGGAACCTGGAATGATGGCCATCTGAACAGTAACAGAAGTGTGAAAGACTTGGATTCTAAATTGTAAATAAAAATATTTTGTGTTGCTGTTAACAAGAAGCCACTAAACTTGGTGAAGAAAGGAAGTTGAAACTGATCTGAGAACATTCTCCGGAAAGTTCTTTTTGTAAATGCCGAGGTTTAGGAGGTTTGTTTTTAATTCCTACATCTATTTTTCTTATGTCACCTTCACTCTTCCTTTCTGCCACTTGCCTTTTATCAACTTACTTTCCTTCCCTCCGGCTCTTCTTTGCAGTACTTTGTCCTTTTTCTTGTATCTCTACTTTTTTTCATCCTTTCCTGTTTCTTTCTTGAGCCTGCTCTTTCAATCTCTTTTTTTTTTTTTTCCTTTATTTTTTGTTCTATTCTCTAATCATAACTTACTTTTTAGTCTTATCTTAGTCATAACACCTGTATTCCTTCCTAAATAGAGGAGGTTGTAGTCAGATGGGTGTGGGTGCAGCCTCTTCTCTCAAGTCAATAATGCAGGACTAGAGAACATGGCCTGAAGTTGCACCAGGGGAGGTTTAGACCACATGTTAGGAAGAATTTCTTTACTGAAAGAGTAGTCAGGCACTGGAACAGGCTGCCCAGGGCGGGGGTGGAGTCACCATCCCTGAAGGTAGTTAAAAACCGTGTAGATGAGGCACTTCAGGACATGGTCCTATGGATTGGTGAAGTGGGGTTTTTTGTGTTGTTCTGTTTCCTTTTTGGTTTGTTTGGTTTGTTTGTTTGGTTTTGTTGTTGGGTTTTTTGTTTATTTTGGGGTGTTTTGTTTGTGTGTGTGTCTGCGTGTTTGTTGACAGTTGGACATGGTGATCTCAGAGGTCCTTTCCATCTGTGACAGTTCTGTGATTCTGTGTGGAAAAAAAGAGGAAAATTTCAAACGTAAAAACCCCAGATATGTAAAAGCATAAATAATGGTAGAAGCCAAACAGCTGTGTTTTGGAAGGGGAGAAAAATACCTACTTTGCTTTTTTATATCTTTACATATTGTTCCGACAGATGATTTGGGTAACTGCATATTCATGAGAACTGCATTGGCTTATGAACTAGGAAGTTTATGCTAGGAATCTATGTACGGTGATGCAAAAATTGTGTTGGGAATACACGTGTCATTGCTTGCTTGTCCGAATTCTGTCATTTAATAGAGCAGGAAATGGGCACAGCACCATGCACATTAGGCTCTGAGACTGTCAGAGCTGTTTCTGTGTACTTTCAGGTCTCAAAATAGAACAGATAATGACCCAGATAACTCCAAGTATATGATCTATTTTCTGTGGGGACATCTAGGACACTGTTAGAAAGTTCATGCAGCCTGTACTTTTACTGAAGGAAGACCAGCTAATCCACATAAGATTAGAGTGGCATTGACATACAAAACTGGGCCTGACTCAACCCTAGTGTGTCACAGCAGAAACCAAAATCCCCACGAGCTCACAGAATAACTCCTTCTAAAGCAATAGAAGGAGCTTGCGGCAGATGGGTGCTTACTACACTGTGACTGTATCATTTTCAGTCTGGTGCTAGGATTCTGAAAGTCAGGCTTGCTCTGTTGTCAAGCCATAGCCTGCCATAAATCACCACCCAGTAGAAGTAGTGAAATACTGTAAATGAGTCACTCATCAAAAAGTACTGAATCTTACTCCAGCTCCAAGAGACATCACGCTTGCAGGCTCTCATCCTACTGGGGGATTTCAACCACCCTGATATGTGTTGGAAAAGTTGCTCAGCAAGCTGTGGGAAATCCAGGAGACTGCTGGAGTGCCTAGACAACAACTTCCTAAGGCAGGAAATAGACACCCCTACCCGAGGGGATGCAATACTAGACCTGATGGTCACAAATGCTAGTGAACTTATCAGGGACAACAAGATAGGAGGCAGCCTGGGCTGCAGTGATAGTGCATTAGCGCAGTTCACCTTCCTAAGGGGTATAAGGGAGATGAAAAGCAAAGTCAGGACCCTAAATTTTAGGAAA
>JAAGNO010006629.1:39799-69375 GCA_033439905.1 Ceryle rudis | reverse complement strand
GGGTATTTGGCAGTAGGGCTCACTTTAGTAATAATTACAGAGTAGAAACCAGTAGAGTAAAACCTCATCTGTTTTACATGATTACGCCTTGGTTTGAATCCAGCTACAGCAGCCTTTTTCAAGGCTTTCTGAAGACCCAAGACTGCAGCAGTTTTTCACCCCGTTCCCCGTGTATTCTTTTTTTTTTTTTTTTTTTTTTTTTTTTTTTTTCTCCTGCATGAAACATTTCAGAGAGAGAGGTCTTGGTGGAAGGGCAGTGAAAATGGCTGAGCGTAGGAGCCCGAATCTGAATTTTTAATTAGGCTTTGAGCTGTTTCTTCAAAGTGTCGGGACATCGTTAGTGATGTAAGTCTTGTTGCATTAGCAAAGACTGACGTTTCACTTCAAACGGCGAGAATGCAGCTGTCCTGCGCAGATAAAAGTTGCCGAGTGTGGTGCAGCGAGGTGGGGTGGTAGATAATTAGCTGTCCCCTGCACCGCCGCGGCGAAGGACCCTGCCAGTCGCGCTGGGGACCGGAGGGGTTATTAGCAGCAAGAAATCCAAGTACTCTGTGAAGCGATGGGGAATCTCTCAGCTGTGGCAGGGCTGATAACACGTTATGTTAAGAAGGCGCAAAAGTAAATACGGCCTGTGTTAGCCTACTTTTTTTTCTTGGCTTAATTCAGCAGAGGAGGAATGAACGGTTAGTGCCTGATGATCTGAACGTAGCAGAGAAGCTGCTCTGCTGCCGGTAGCTTGGCCAGGCACTTGTGAGAAGAAAATCTCAAGCTTATTGTCAAAGAACGTTGAGTGCTTCACCTTCTTTCCGACAGAAAGGCAAGATATGTTTGAGAGAGGAAGGAAATGTGAAGCATTAAAGAAGCATTTTTAATATGTTTCCCAGTTGCTTTATGTCCGTGGATAAAAGGAATTATTAAGTATTTACAGATTATTTTTTTTTAGTTAACAGTTACTGTTTTCTGTTCATCAATTATTGGTGAAAAGATGGCAAAGAGATGGTGAAGAGATGGCAAAGAGATTGGAGTCTTGTCAGTTCAGCGTGTGAAACTGGCCATCTATAAGGAATTATCCCAAATTTCTGTACACCCTTCGTCAGGATCCTGCATAGTTCGAACTGCTCCAAGCTGGGGTACAGGGTTACCCCAGTGTGAGCCTGGCTCTCTGTGAAGCCTGGTAGTGGTGATGCTTTATGGATCAGAACTTATGGGGCTGTTGCTGGGGACTTCATTAAGGGTTCCAGGACCGATTTGTTTGTCTGTAGTTGAATAGGAAAATACTAACTTTGGGGTTTGGTTTTTTTTTTTACTGTATGTGGATAATGTAGCTTGAAACTTGAAATTCAGGTAACAATCCCAGGAAAAGTTTTAATGGAATCACCTTTACCAACAGCCTGTAAGGTCTCAGTAGAGTCTCCCAAGTGATTTTGCAAAAGTATATTTGCACAATTACAGTCATTAGTAAAAACAAACTATTGCATCTCCCCTTACCAGCTTCTCAGCCAGAAGCAGCTGATAAAACCAGCTTTTAACTGGTGCCGTTTCCCTTTGAGCACACGGTTTTGCTCAACTTTTGACTGTGATTTGAAGCTGTAACCACTCTATTAGTAGAGCAGAGAAGCCCTAACACCTTTCTGAGAAGAGCTGTCATTTTAGTTGCAGCATTTCCGCCGAGCTGTCTAGCCAGGGCTCGCTGTCTGCTTTGGGCCATTTTTTTTTTGCACACAGTCCTGCAATGCAGTAGGAATTTTTGGTTATACTTATGATCGTCATGGGTGGAAATGAGGCCAGGGAAAAAGGCTTTAAAACAGACACATCTGGAAGGTGCCATAAAGGTTTCTAGAAGCTGGAACGTCTTAAGCAGAGTTTCTTGCGTGTTCACCCTGGTAGCGTTATGAGAGTATTTTTGTGCCATTTTTTGTGGATTTCAGACCAGGCCGTGACTGAAGGGGAGTTCAGCTTGATGGTGATGATACGCCGGTGCCACACCAAAGGGATGAGGTGTTCCCACAGCCTCCCGGTCCCTGGTTCAGTCCCTGCCTCCCTTGCTTTCGGCAAAGGAGGTATTAGAAATATTTCCTCGTGGGCTATACTTTCACCTCAGAAGTAATATCAAACAAAACCTGGGGAGGTGTTTGTGGTGATGGGGAGGAGAGGAGAAGGGACAGACTCCCAAAAATAGCCATAGTGGGAACCTGTTTTCCTGGAGCAAGTCCAGGCTCTGAGCCAAGGCTGGAAGGGGCTTCGCAGCCTTTAGGAGGATTGCGTGAAGAGCCAGGAGGGCTCTTTGCCTCTTATTTGTTGGAAAATAAAGGAACCCCAAATTGTGTGGGTCAGGAGCGTAAGACTGTATCATAGAGACTTTCCTATTGCGCGAGGGCGGCATTTGATAGTAGAATGGATAGCAAGTTACTAACTATATCGGTTTTAACGAAATCAGAAGCCTTGTTAGCACAAAGAATATCAGCTCTGGGATCCCTGCACGCTTGCGATTGCTTCTTCTCCTTCCCCCTTACCACGTGATGGTGGATGGGTGTGAAAACCAGTCCAATAGTGTTACAGCCGGAGGGAGAGGTGTTCAGCAGCATCCGGACGACAGCGCCAGCAGTGTTGGCAGAGCTGTTCCTGGCCAGGGACCGTTGTACATCTGCTGTGTTACCAGGCAGGCTGTTGCTGCCCCATGGGATTGTTCATCTCGCTGATGCATCACCCCAAACCTGGCCGCTGCTTTGGGGATGGAGAGAGCCCAAATCCTCAGCAGAGACTGGTCACGTTCGACTTACAGTAGTACTATTCTGCCTCAAAACAGTGAAGGAGAGGAAAACTAAGTTGTGTGGTGCTTCCCAGGCTGAAGTAGATGCCGAGATGTTTTATGCATTGGCGAGCATCAAGGGAGGAGCGCTCTTTGGGAGTACAGCAGAAGCCTTGGTACTGCTACAGACGTGCGTGCTTTGTGGGAGCAAAATAAAGTTTGCCTGAAGTGTTTCCTTTCACTGGTAGCCTGTCCATTGGAAATCAACACATGGGCAAATGCTGGTGGAAGCTTTGTACAGAAGAAGGTAGTTTTCAGATAATTTTCTTGTTTAGTTGATGGTCAGTGAACTAGCAAGTTATTTTCCCTTGTTTTTTCCAATACGGAAGTCATACGGGGTTTCTGACTTTTGATTTCATTGACCTAGGCGCTATTTGGAGGGAAAGAAAAGAAGTAGGATCTCTCATTGTTGCGAGGGATGAAAAAGTGGAGGAGGAAAGGCCACTTAAACTCAGCGGATCTAATTTTCAGCTCAGTGTTTCGTTCGCGGGAGAGGCTGGAGCGGGTGCGTGATCTGCAGCTTCAGCTTCCAGCTGACAACAGCCGGCATGGTCAACCCTCGTGGACTTGGTGTATTCAAGAGGGGCCAAACCCAACATTTTGGAGACAGAATTTTTGTGTTTTGTGGAAGACTTACGAAGGATAAAGTGAAAGGATTTTTAATTGGAGGATAATGTATTTGGGAGTTTTAACAATTAAAGGATATTTAATTTAAATGTGGTGCAACTGCAGCCTAGGTAGTTAGACTGCCTTGTGCTTATTGTTTGCCCAAAGACTCGTGTAATGTGAATTTCTTAGTTGCCTTTCGTTTTTATTTATTTTTTTTTTTTTGCCAGTGGCTACCCAGGACTGCCAGGCGTGATGTTGGATTTATTTCCTTGGTCTGGCTTGGTGGAGCTCAGCTACAGAAAGCAATTTGCAGGGAAAACTGCACTTTCTGGTGCAGGCAGGAAGACAGGGATAAGTACTGAGGATGGCTCATTTGTCACGTTATCCAGCAGTGGTCAGGCTTCTGTTTTGAAACTGTAAATTTCAGTCTTTAATCTGTTGGATTAAAATTAGAAGATGTTATTCCTGGATACTCAGTGTCTTATGCCTTGCTTGTAGGAGGTGATGATTTAAGAAGAAAGAAATAAAAAACTGGGAAAAGTGGTAATATTAAATGAAGTCTACTTTTCATTTTTTGATTTTTTTTGACTGAAACTCATTTCTATTACAATATTCAATCATTTCAAATACAATATTCCGACTCTTCCTTTTGAATTCTGGTGCTGTTGTATTTTCCGTAGCGCGAGAGGATTTCTGTAGCTACTCTCAGGGATACACCTGATGGTCTTGAAGTGGTTAAAATCAGTTAGCCGGAGATCCAACTGTTCCTGGTGGAGGTGCCCGTGATGTGCCCAGCTCGCTGCTGGGACTGCGGGATTTTAGTCCAAAAGTTGTGTTTGGTTTGTAACATTTTAGATAGCGACGTACCGATGATACTGTATTTCCATTCAAGCTGCTGGGTGCAAAGCCAAAATGAAAATAATCCCAACATAACCATGATAAGTAGATCACTGGCTTAATAGAAATGACTTGTTTGTTTCTGTTGGGTAAGAAATGGAATCTAATGAATTCTAAAGTACTGATTCACTGTGGTATCGCATAAACGTAATTTTGCCTTTCCCTTCATATTTATGCATTTATTCAGTAAGTTGTTGACTGTAAGTCTAGAAATACATTAGAAAAAATTGGTAATTGCAACCTCAGACTTTGAAATGTTGCTTTTTCATATGTATCCAAGAATAGAAAGTCAGCCTCCAAAAATAAATGAAACCCCACATACATCACCATGGTTTTCGGTGCTTGGAATGGAGGATTTCTCTTGGAGAAGCAGAGGTGCAGCAGCTATTTTGAGAAGGAGAGGGAGGACTCGAAGTCAGGATGAAATGAATGCAGACCTGCTATGTGAAGGCTCATTTGAAAAGCAAGACCTGCTGAGTGTGCTCTCTGCTTCAAGCGTGTCGTCTGGATGATTTATTAGAGCCTGAAAATTCGTGCGAAAGGAGAAGAGGAAAAAAATAAGTAGCCTGAAAAAGATAATACAGTCATTTAAACTGTTAGTAGAGAACGTATCCTTTTGGGATTCTTTGGAAATCTAATGAAAGCTGTTGTCTGCTCTGAGCCAAGTGAGATACAAGCTGCTATAGTGCACATCAGGTGTATTCCAGGCTCTTACCTGGTTTTTATTAATTCCCATCTGAGTCCATCTTTGATACAAAAAAAAAACCCTTTTACTGTGTGTTCAAGACCTTTGACCTCCAAACCCTGACTCGTTGGGAAGTGTAGGGGCTTTCCACGAAGTTGTGCTTCAGGCTTAAAGATTAAACAGATTAAAGACTGTCTCATGCATCACTGGGCTTCTGCTGCCTTCCAGCATCGCTCCACCGTTTCCCGAGCTCTAGTCGGCTTGTTTTGTGTCGCTTTTGCCATTCCCTGTCTCCTTGCTTTCCAGTACCACCAGCGTGCTGGCAGCAATTTCCCCGTCCATTGGCATCGGACGAGCGCTTATCCCTCCTCCGTACGATGTGCGTGGGGCTGAGGTGGTCGGTGCACAGCTCCACTATGGCAGATGGCCACACCTTTGTGGTCGGCACAACAAACGTGATTGTAACAGAGCCCCTGAAATTTTGTGCCTGATGGAAAATATCCCTGTGGGACAGGGAGCTGGATGGTCACCTAGGGCTGAGTGTGTAGACCTGGAGATCTTCAGAACACTGTCTGCCTGACAGAACCCAGCAGTTTCCTAACCATCCACTCCTGAGTCTGCAACAAGGAGCTGAGCTGGGTTTTGGCCGCTGCTGCTAGGAGATGACATTTCATGCTGATGCCGAAAACAGATTCATGAACTTCTTGGGATTCTTGCTCTGAAATAAGGCTAGAGCCAGTGTTAGCATCAAACCCTGATTACCTGCGTGTCCAAAAAGATACTTAAAAGACCTTGCTCCAGCAGGTCTGTGGGCTGGCAGCATGGCTGGTTGCAGATCCTGCAAAGGCTGGGATGTGAAGCTGGTGTGCAGCCATACCCATGCTGGTGAAGACTGTCAACTTGTGGTCTTGCTTTGATGCAGAAAGGAGAAAAGATTTGGGTTTTTATTATCTTTTTTTTTTTTTTTTCCTTTTTGGTGGACAGAAAATAACTTGCTTTTTCACAGGGCTGTCAGGAATTTATATCTACCTGACTTAATTATTCAAAATCTTGGGAGATGCTGAGCCCCTGTGGGCAAAGGAAAGAGAAGAAAAAGGGCTATAATGGAGAAAGTGGAGAAAGTGGCTGTTTAGCTGCTTTGGTTTTGCTGAGAGAAAGAAAAAACCCTCAGGAATGGCAGCTCAGGAGTTTATCCTGATGCCATGATGGAAGAGCAGGAGCCGCTCTTATTTTCTCCCTTCATTTTTTTTTTACCTTTCCTGTTACCACCCCCCCAGAGCAGAGGTGCTGCTGTCCTCGAGCATCATGTTTAGTTGCAGGTATGCTGTTGGGGCTTGAATCAGCCTTTCTGTTTTATCCCTGAAAGGTGCTGAATGCAGAGCGTTCACGGGTCCGAGGTACCTATGAGTCACTAAATAAAGAAATTAAAGCATTAAAACACACAAAGTCCACCTTTGGCCGTTATTACGGGTACTGTTTGAGTGTTACTGCAGAGGAGTTGTGAAACATTCCCAGCTACTCATTTGAAACGCCAGTTTTCTAGTAATAGACTTAAAAATCTTATTGTATAGCTGAGTTAGTGACTGAGTCTTCACTTTATAATCTCTTTATAAAAATGTATGCACATTAACAGGACTTATTTAATAGACACACTGCCTAGATGAAAGGGCGCTTTGTGGAAGGAGGCTTTTGTGCGTCTCTGGATCTCTCGGCAATTCCTGCAGAGCTTCCCAAGTCTGGCTGACACCGAGCGGCAGAGGAAAAGACCTTCTCACTTTCAGCTTGACTGGAGAATAATGGGGAGCGAGCCGGGAGTGGGGGAGGGACCCCGCTCCCCGACGCAGGGCGATTGGTATGGGCACTCACCAGCCAGCGTTTAACACGTTTAGTTCTTCCTACCCCCAGCTGGGGCTTTGCATTCGCAATGAGCTCTCTGCTACCCTGGCAGCACAACTGGGGCTGTGTCAACAACAATAGCAGCTTCCCAGCCCGGTGAAATTGAGACAACTTTTCTCAGCCCAGGTACTTCTTTTATTTCTGGTTTGGTCCACAGATCAGATTTGTCCGTAGTGGTCAGGATAGCATTTGATTTATTTTTTTTTTTAAATTGAGATCTGATGTTATCTTTCATCTTCTATTTAATCTCTCAGCTGGATTTTGGTATTTTTTTTTTGTCTGTGGTTCACCACAGATTCTTGGCCAGAAAAAGGTTTTCTTTCTGAAAAAAATAAGGCTGCAAGGTCACGGGTATGTTTGGTTTGACCTGGCAGATGTCTTCATGAGAGGAAGAATCTGGTGGACATTTAATTAAGTTTGCACTAGCAAAAAGAACTAAACTTCAATAAAACAAAACCCCAACCCTGAAGTTCTCTGATAAAGACGTCTCCTAACGCTGCTCCGTGGTGTTACAAGCAGAGAGAGCTTCACCTTAGTCCCATCACAAGGACCCCAGGAAATGCATTCCAGTGTGGAAACATCTGAGTGAGGGTTCACTGAGAAGATTCATTAAAAAAAAAAAAAAGCCACACGCTTCATTTGAATGATAAAGCTGGACAGATGTGATTGGAGTCCTTCAGAGCAGGGTTTCTAATTTGATGGGCTGCCCTGTCTCTGGTGGGAAACGTAGGTGTGCTCTGCGTGTTGAGGTGTTTCTCACTGGCTGCTGTGCAAATGCTGCTCATGTGTTGCTAAGAAAACAGCCATGTGAGGAAGAAGTGGGAGCTGCTGGTGGTTGAGGTACCTCCAAGCATATGTGTGTGGATAGCAGTGACTCTGGCTGTGTACCTCACCTCTGCTTCTTGCCTTGGACTGACCCCAGCTGCCTGTCTTCATCTGACAGACACCTCAGATTTGCCCACGGTTTTTCAGCTGCAGACTCCATCCTATCGAGAAAGAGCAAATGTAGGTCTGGGTCTGGCTTGTGGTGAGTGTCTGCAGGTTCCCCCAAAGGGTAGAGCAGTTGGGTGTGAGGACTGGGTTACACCCAGGTGCCTTCAAAGAGGTTTGAAGGTATTAAACTGGAAAAGTGTCGCAAGAGTAACGTGTGTGGCCAGAGTTACAGTGAATCAGAGGTGAAAGGCAATGGGCTGGGCTCTGGCTGTGTTTCCCATATGACTTGAAAGCACTTCTTGTCTTCATCCATTCTTGTCTTTGGCTAAACTGAGATACTGGAGATGGCGGCACTGGTTACTGGAATCAGAAATCATCATTCCCCACTAACGTGGATATAGAAAAATTGGCAGTTTTCTCCCATAGAATGTCCCTGCTCCAGATTTCTCCTGATGGCAATTCTTCTAAACCATGCCATTATTAAAATGATCAGTATCTTTCGATCATATGATCATTAAAATGATCAGTATCAGGCTGAGGTTGATCCATCTCATAGATAAGAACTGTATGTTGCAAGGTGGTGTGGAAGTTTTGTGTTCAGAACTTGTGGGAATTAAGTAATTTCTGATGAATATTGGCAGGAGCTCCACTAGGAACACGGAGCAGGGACTTCCCAGCAATCTTCTGAGTAAGTCTATTTTAGTACACTGCACGTGGGCTTGGGATAAAAGCTCATGTCGTTAACATTTTGCTAGTTGGAGCCGAATAAACAAAAATACACGCTGCCTCACTGCACCCCTCACCTTGCACTGAAATTTAACAAGTTTTGACAAAAGCAAGAGATAATTGAGACTGTTCATTTCCAAAAGGGGGTATTTGGAGCAGATAAAGCATCTGAAACTTCTGTGGTCTGGTAGCAATCCTTTATATAATTATTTAATGCTTTTCTATCCATGCTTAGTGAAATACTTAGAGAAACACAGTGTGTACTGTACAGTAGTACTGTGAACGGCAAAAAGCATGTATGTTCTGAAAGTAGATTAAAAAAAATTCATTAATTTCATCGCATATTTGCTGCAAATTTTGTGTTCTTCACACTTGATCTTTAGGGGGAGAGTTAGTTGAGCATTGAATTGAAAATCAGGTTCCTAGTTCGTCAGATGAAGATTTCTCACAATGAAAAAATGATTATTTTATTTTTTTCAGATTAGGATAACAAGTATTTATTTCTTTTCCATCAGAAACTCTCCAATATTATTGTTACTACTATTTTATTTTTGGTGACTAAAAACTAAAACAGGAAATGACCTGAGACACAGTTTCCATGACACCCTCTCACTTGAATCCTGTTTTCAAGAAGATGAAAGGCCAAAGCACTCTTTTGATAGTGAGCAGCTAATTGGGTGGCTGATAGAGGCAGGTTTTTCTGTGTGAAAGAAATAAAGGAGAAAAGAAGTCGAACAGCTGTGTTTTGGTACATATGTATAATCCCAGATAAAATTCTCCAAGGAAATACGGGAATGCCTCAGTGAAAGGAAAATTTAAGAGTCTTGGAAAAGCATAAATGTGGCTTTTTTGGGGAAGGAGTTCCTACTTAAAATAAAAACACACTGGAATGACTGCATTAATAATTAATGGATTTGTAAAATCAGAACAGGACCTCTTGCTCTGTGCAAAGGGTTGTGGTGGGTTTTGTTTCTGCCTTTGCAAATCCCAAGAAAATGGCAATGTGCTGAGGTTTGGTTTTTGTTTGGTTGGTTTTTTTACTATTTTCTTTGCTCAGTATGTTCCTCCCCAGAAAGACGTGTAGTTAGACGCGTGTGCAGCCAGTCTGCTTTCCTGCAGCTCTTCTGAGGGCAGTTTATCGACCTCCTTGTTGTACTCATTGGTTTTGCTCCTCCTCTAATAGCATGTGTTTAAAAATGTTAACCATGCAAAAGTAGATTGGAGAAATTTGTCTCTTTTTAAAATATATATTTAAATCTGAGAAGTCTCTTCTGCTGAAAATGGGGATGCTGATCAGGGTGTTCATGTGTAAACTCTGTGGTGAGCAATAGCCTTGCAAGACATGGCAAAAGTGATGAATGGAGTGGAATGATGAGTAAAATAGATTGAAATACTTAGCACAAGGACTTCTTTTTTGATAAACGGTTCAAATCTCAGGTAATAAAGCAGATTAAATGCTAGGTAAATGGTTGGACTCGATGTTCTTAAAGATCTTTTCCAACCTGAACAATTCTGTGATACTCGGACAGTTTTAAATAAAGTTTATCTTACATTTTGGGACTTGATGCAATATGAAGTGAGTGCAGGGTCCCTATATCCGTGTAACTGGATAGAAGAAGAAAGAGCAGAGCATACAGTCCTGCCTTGTTCATTTTTCCCTCTGCCATCCCACTTGGTCTGGGAATTCCAGGTGTCTGGTCATTCAACTTGTTTCTCTTCCAAAAGTAGATGTTTTAAGTTGCTAAATGTACAAGCCTGTTAGTAATTGATGTCTGGTGTCAAGTTTTGATTTGAGGGACAAGTCCTGAAGGAATCCTCATAAGTTGAGTTGTAGAGTGAGGTGCAACGGATGAGGTTGCAGTTTTCAAGTAAAGGTGTAGGCTTTGCTTCTACTACAGCATCTGTAGGTGTTGCAGTGCTGTTACATTTCGTATCCCTTAAAACACAGGCAGTGTGCTACAACTGATGGCTTTCTGTCTATAACCTGTTCAGAAAATTGTCCCATCCAGATAGTGAAGTGAGAAACTAGATTTTAAAAGTTCCTGGTTTAATTCCATGAAAGCAGAAGGTGCAAAGGACATCTTACCTTGCAGTCATAGGGAGTACAGTTTTAGAGTTACTCCAGTAAAGTAGGGAGCACGTAACGGAGTTGTGGATTCAGGCACAGGCTGTGATTAGATGCGTTGGCAGATGATGGCACATCCAACCTCACGACTGGCTGCTGCACAAGGAAGAGGTTCTTAGAGCACTTGCTCCTACTGTATCGGGCTCAGGGTTGCAGTGCAAGCTCATGAGAACCTGCTTTATTTTCAGCAAGGATCTGTCAAACTGACTCATCCTGCAGCCCAGTGGCTTGTTTCTAATAGCAAACCACATATTCAGGAAGGTTACAAAAGCTGATCCTGTCTGCTGAGGGGAGAGGGTCTTGCTTGCTCCTTCTTCAGGAGGTGTGTTTCGATCCAGATGGAATCGTAGAACCACAGAATGGCAGGGGTTGGAAGGAACCTCTGGAGCTTATCGAGTCAAACGCCCCTGCCAATGCAGAAACACCCGGGACAGCCCACACAGGAACAGATTCAGGCAGGTCTTCGCTAGAGAAGGAGACTCCACAACCTCTCTGGGCAGCCTGGGCCAGTGCTCCGTCAGTCTCACAGTAAAGAAGTTTCTATTCGGAGAAAAGGAGAGGGTTTTCCTCAGAGAAAATGGAGAAGAGACTTGCATTATCTAGCGTCTTTCTTGCTGCTGTGCACGGGGCAATATTATTTTCCCATGAAGTTCTGAATACTCGGAAGGGAAGGTTGTTGTAAGAATGTCTTGAGGTCAGTCATCTTGGGACCTTGTGTGTTCTCCATGGCTTTGTGGTACCTCGTGGGTCCTGGAAGTGTTTCCAGCTAGTCAGTGCTATTTCCATGCATTGTGTTCTCCTGAAATTTTTATGCAGAATATGCCATCTAGGTTGGCATAGTTCAAGCTAAGTGAAATAGTCTGGATTTTATCTCCTTATATCAAAGCAAGCCTTTTTTTGAATGCAGGAGATTAGGATCTCCTCAATGAAAGCTATCTAAGCCAACAGTCGCTAATCTTCAACAAAGGCTTCAGTGGTTCGTGAACCTAAAAATCTGCTGCGCCATCGGTAAACAACCAACAGGAGATGGATCTGGAGGAATTTGGCACAGCTCCGGCCGATTGATGCAAGACCTTTTCACCACGTCGTCACGTGCCTGTAACTTCTGCAACGGTAAGGAAGCAGTTTACTCGCTGAAAGGGCTGTTTCCATAGAAATAACTAAAACTCTCTAAAACCAGCTTGACTGCTGGTGTTGGGCAGCTCCTCTGCCTTTCTCATCCGAAGATCTTATTAGGCTGCAGTCCTGCTGCTGCTTTTCCTCTGCAGACTGAGCCTGGGGGAACTGCTCGTTAGTTCCCCGCCCGCCTGAGAGAGAAGAGCATGTAAAATTAATCGAGAAGGAAAGGGCTGTGGTCTGACACTGCGGGAATGCAGGTGGGCTGGAGCGATGTGCCGGAATTAAACTACCGTGCTAATCGTGCTCCTCGCAGGAGGCTGGCTGCTCTCTGCAATTTCAGTATTTTCGGGTATAATAATCCCAGTGGGTTTTCGCCAGCTCTTTCCAGCTCTCTCCGCTGATGGAGCCTTTCATGTTGTGGTTCGTGTCAGAATTTTGGTGGGTATTTTGTGAGAATCTTGAGAAATAGATAGGTGTTCCCTGCCTTCAGAAACTGGGAAATATTTCTTTCTTTATGAACACAGTGTGGCGTTTGCTGCTGCTCCTGTGTGACGGTGCAGTGTCAAGAGTGTCATTTCCCAGGAACGGTGTCTGCAGCCGGCAGAAATTTCTGTGCATTTATGAGATTTTTGAAATCCAATCTTGTGCTTGTGCTGTCAGTATGGAGCTTTCTTATGGCTTTCCTTTATTTTTCTTTCAAGGTTGACATTTTAATAATGATCCCAGACTATATATGCAACTATTCCTCAGGAAATAGCTGTTACATGTGCATTGTGAGAGGGTGCAGTAAAATAAAGCCTATCTGCTGTAGTATGTGGGAGGCAGCTGTGACAGTCCTACGGGTCCTGCCACCCCGGGGATCATCCCTCTTTCCCTGTCCATTTCTTGTAACAAATCTGTTTTATCGGAGAGAAAATTAAATCAACCTGAAAACACAAAATGGTAGGGAGATGTTCCAGAAGCAGCAATTTAATGATAATTTTGAAACTCGGTGCTAAAGAAAACAAGGATTTTATAGAGATGCTGTTGTCAGAGCCCTGTGAAAATGTGTTTGGTCTCATGAGGACTTTATGCTTAGCAGGCAGGAAATAACAGACTATTTTCTGCACCATTTTAACGTTTGTCTTCAGAACGGGTGAAACAGTAACTGCATAAAAAGGGTCTGCCACGATTCAGGAGGCTGTAGAACAAATAAATTGGAGGCTAAGCAAAATGCAGTTTAGATATGGGGAAGATAAAGTTGACAGAAAAAAATTGGGAGCCCAGGTCTCATTTTCACCAGTAGTGGTCTTCATCACTGTAATGGTGTAAGTGCCTCGAGGGGGTTGCAAATGTGATTTATTTATGTTGGAAGGGTCTTGTGCACTTCCAGCGAAGCACAAAGCAACGAGTAAATCAGCGGCAGGCTTCAGAACTGTCTGACGGGCTTTGTGTTTCGTCAGCTGTACCACTTGGGAAGTATTGTTTTGAGCAGTCATCTTTCTCACAACATGCTCTGTGATGATTTCTGCATTTCTGCACGTCTGGAAGTCAGATTGCACCGTGCCACCCCCTGTTGTATGCTCATCTCTTCAGGTAGCAAATTTGGGGTGGAACCTGCCACTTCCCACAGTGCTGGCAGTTCAGTGATAGTTTCTGAGTGATTACTACTGAATATGCAGCAGTCTCTTCTGTACTGAGTCTGACATCCCTCGGGCACTAACAACGTCAGTACGTACCACGCAGGTTTGGTGTCGAAGCTGTAGAACTTAAGAGGTTCCTTCCTTGGCTGTTTGCCCCATCTCTCCGCTGAGGTTTGCCTCACTAATGGTCATGGTAGTGCAGACTGTTTGTGGGGCTGTAGTATGAATTGGATCCTTGAAATGAATCCCTGGGGCTGCGGGGTTCGGCACAGCCCCATCAAACAGTATTGCCAAAGTAGCACAAGTGGGTATTTTTAAGACGGATTTGCCCACAAATATATTACTACACCGACTGAAGTAGAATCATAGAATAGGTTGGGTGGAAAGGGGCCTTAAAAGGTCATCTGGTCCAACACTGGCCCAGGTTGCCCAGAGAGATGGTCAATGACCCATTCCTGGAAGTGTTGAAGGGGAGGTTGGCCGGGGCTCTGAGCACCCTGCTCTAGTTGCAGATGGCCCTGCTCCCTGCAGGGGGTTGGACTGGATGACCATGGAAGGTCCCTTCCCACCCAGACCAGTCTGGGATTCTGTGAGAACTCTAGAAACCAAACCAGGGCTTGGGGTCCAGTCTGGTTTGTGCTGACCTTAGAAGAGGCAGAATCCTTCCAAAGAGAAAGCTTCCACCCGTCGAATATCTCTGTAGCTGAAAGCTTGTGTTTGTTGGAGAAGCCTACCATGGCCAAGGTTGGTGGGTGTCTTTGCTCTTCAGAGAGGTAGAATAAATGCTCAGAGCACTTTTGTTATTTCATTTATTTCTTTGTTTTTTAAACAGTATATATCTTTACATTGGAGTTTTGTCAGCAGTTGAGTCTTGCAGGGTTGGGGCTTTATTGTTGTTGTTTTGTTTGGGTTTCTTCTTTGTTTCCCTCCATACATCTTTCTTGCCTGTTCGATGCTTGAACAGGACATAACTGAACTCTTAAAATAAAAAACTAGCTTGGCGAGTTGTAAACTTAAAATGGCACTGGCACTGCAGAAATGGCTCGTCTCGTTTTGTCCGCTCTTTCTAGAAGGAACATACTGAAAACTAATTCGGGAACCTTTGTCCCCACTTTCTTCTGCACTTCATGCATTCAATAGCTTTATTATATGATCGTCCTACTCTTTTTTTCTGTTGTTTAAGTGAGAGGAGCACTGATATTTCCCCTATAAAACAACAGATCAGAGGAGGAGGAGAGAGGTGTTAGATCTAGAATCGACCTTTTTAATTACTTAGATTAAAGATGACTGTATCTCTGCAAATAAAACCCCAAAAAGCAATAAGTCATTCACATTATGGCTTCTTTTTTCATTGCTTTATAGGGGACTGTATTTTGTACAAGAAAAAACGAAACCAGAAACTTTCCTGATAACTTTTGGAGGGTTGAGCAAGGAGAGGTGTGCGGAGTGACGTGGTAAAAGGTTAGGGAGGGAGGGAGAAAGGTACGTATTTAACTTTTGGTTGGAAAAAAGGGTTTGTGAATTGTTAGCACTCCAAGATCAAGCAACAAAACCTTCCCAAACCCTGTGGAGCTGACAAAGCAAACCAGGACACCATCTGGAAATGATTCTTTGTCTCATTCTCCATATTGCTAGTGTAATGAAATAAAAAATTCCAACTCCTTGTAATTGTTAAATTTTGTCATGCAAATGCATTCTAGGCTTTGAAAAGGTTTGTAAAGGTTTTGCTCTGATTTTCATGCCTTGAAGAAAACCTCAGTGTCCTTGCTGCTTTTGGTTGAATAGAGGAGCAGCTTGCAGCAAGGCATCGGCTTTTCACATCGCTTCTATATGAGTAACAGCTTGTGGTTGTGAATAGGTGGAAATGGGATGCAAATCTATGAGAAAATATTGAATTAACGTAGGCAACTGCTGATTGCAATGTTTATCAAACAGAATACCTTCCTAAACTGGTTTAAAGTTCAGTAGTTATCACTCCTCTTCAGCTGATGGGCTCGGCTGTTTCTTGGCTGGCTGCTGCACGCCCAGCGAGGACGTTGCGTTAACATTCTGCTTTTTTTGTAGTTGGATGTGAAGGTCAGCACCTCGTAATTTTTAACATGTGGAAGAGAGCGTGTACTGCGGTCCGTTTTCTCTCCGGGTAATGTATGTTTTTATTAGATAATGCTCAGCTTGGAAACTTCACTTTGTGGATGCGAATGGAAGTTCAGAGGAGCCAAGTCTGGCTTGAGGGGGGCAAGGGAAGCTGGAAAGATGGGAATGTCACCCGGAGTTGTGGGAAGACAGAGGTGTGAATTGGTGGAGTTGACTTTGTACTCAGTGATACTGTTATAATTGTCACATCATAATTTTTACTTAAAAGAAAAGAAAGCCTGTAAATCCTCCACTGGAAGATACAGCTGCTTCATATTGCCACTTACTATTTATTCATTCATTTGGGGAGAAACAGGAGCACACCATAGTGTTTAAACCCCGGATCTAATGTGTTAGGAGATGCTAGAGGACGGACTTTGCCTTGCATGGAAATGGGGCTTTCAGAATTTTCAGAAGATTTTGTTTTTCTTTGTAAGAAATTCAGTATTCTGTGACTTCTTCCTAACCCTGAAATTTGTGCCCTGACTTCATATTAGTGTGCTCTGTCACAGCTATTTTAGGATGGACATCTTTTTTTCAAATCTTTTGAACTCTCATATTGCCCGATGCTTTTGATTTTGTAACCTTGGCCTCGCGCTTCTACCCTCGTTATATTTAAGAGTCAAAAGACATAGAAAGAATTAAAGTCAGGATGGGGAGACGATACAGGGGTGTTCAGGTCTTTTCAGTGTAGGTCTTTCTGCTCCCGATGGCTCCGTGTAGTGAAAACTGTATTGTGAAAACACAGGTTTAAACTGTGTCGTGGAAAGCTTTTGGAAATTAAAATCCAGATTGCACACGGAAACAGGGAGGTAAAGTTATTTTGTGGGTATCAGCGATTTATTAATTTACGAAAGTTAAAATTTATTCATTAAGCTAAGTTATCAGCATAGTGAACATTTCCCTGTCCAATAAATCATACTCTTTTCTCTTTCACTTTCTGACTGTCAAGGACTGATAGCAGTGCGGGAGGAACGGTGTTTGACAACGGGAATATTTATTCCCTGAGTAGCATTAATCTACTTCAATTCTGTCTACATTCAAAGCAGTGTTAATGCCTTTATTGGGGTCTGAACTCGCTAATCCTGATACCAAAGTGGATTACGGTGGCGTTTCCGCGTGTTCAGACGGATGTGCCACGCATAGATAATTACACAGAAAAGTAAAAGAAAGGGAATTTATTTAGGTTGCTGAGCTGGAGGTGGTCTCTATACCGACTTAAAAACCTAATTCAATTTCAGGTTTGTCAGTCGGTCTGTCCTGTTGGGCTCGTGGCCTCGCTTCGTGCGCAGCTTTAACTTCGGAAGCTGTGCTTCCACCAGAGTGATGTTTTGATGGCTGTTCACAAGTTACCACGCGTTCATAAAGAGTGGAATTATTATATAAAGCTTTGAAAGAATTACAGGTTTGAGTGAAGTGCTGTTTGTTCTCCTGCAGCGGCGCGTAGCGAGCGTAGGCTTTCCATTGACAACTTGTATTGCTGAATTTGGTAAAATTTGATAAATGAAAGCTTGGGTGATCTACTAAACATGAAAAACTGGTTTGAGGAAGATGCTGGGTATTAACCATTCTAATTTGAAAACCCCTTTGGCCGATAAATATTTTATGCGCATTGAAGCATCTTCAAAAATGAAATATGAATGAATGGTAGGTAGCCTTGCAGTACTGTGAAACGTTCAGCTTTTATAATATCAAGTGCAAATGTCTGCCTAGGGATTCCTGATTATTTTTAATGAAGATGACACTGTACACATGATCAGCATGAGTGCTTCTTAAATGAGAGAGTTCATGTAAGGAATATCTACTGAAGGATTCACAGCAGAGATTTATTTTGAGTAAATGAGCAGCCTTTTCTCTAGAGGTTCCAAAATATTTTATTTAGACAATGTTAAACATGAATTTAAATTAAAAAAAAAAAAAAAATCAAACAATTCTCTTCAGTTTTGAAACTGAAATTGTTTTAATTGTGTTCCTTTACCAGGAGCGGTGGAGCTCGTACTTTGTAAATGTTTTGTGAAAAAGCAGCTTGTAATAATATTTACAGAAGGAATGAAAAATGGGAATTGCCTCTGTCATTGTTTTAATTTTAACAGTGTGCACGCGCATGAGTCCTTTTTGATCTTTTTAATAGGTACAACCCAACTGGCAATGACATCACATCATAAAATGAATTAATACTACCATTATAAATCCCTCCCCCCCCCCTTTTTTTTCCCCCAAAAGCTGGTTCCCTCTGGTTTGAATTCCTTTTTAATAGTGGAAATCTGCTCTCAAATTCAGTTGTTTGCTCTGTTCCTCCTGCCCTCAGAGCGTTGTTCTGTGTTGACCATAAATTACAAGGTTGTATGGATGTGCAGGGTCCTGAGACTGTGCTTGTAGATTTGTAGCAACTCTCTTGGGTGTTTTAGGTTGCAAAACATAAATCTGATGTCAGTCCATTTGAGATTTTCATTCTGTCCCTTGCAGCCGGGGTAGTGCAGTTTTCAGGCCTGTCTGCGCTCCTCCTGTCTAGGACTAGAAGGTTCCGCTGGGGGTAGAACCAACTCAAAATAAGAGACAAAACACATCTTCCAAAAAGTCTTCAGAAAGATCGAGGCTGTTTCTAAACACCCTGAAAGCTGTTTTCTCTTCCCTGTTTCCTCTTTGCTTTGTAGCTCTTTTGCATTCTGATCTTTCTTGCGTGTTGTCCTAACTTTTCCGGTCATGACACCGGCCACATGAGAAATTAGAAATGCAGTTTGTCCAGCCAGAGTTGGAGACATGGGTGATAATCCTATCACAAGCTTGCATCCTAATGCAGCCCCTTAAAAGCCAGAACTTCTTCTAAGCAACCAGAAATAGCTTTCTACCTTAACTGGTATGGACTGACCCATCCTGGCCCTCGAGGATCACTCGGTTCACGTGGTCGATGGGGGTATGTTTTCCTTCATCTCTGGGATTGTAAAAGGCTTTTCAGATGAGGAAGGTGATGGACTTAGTGTTCCATGGCTTGCTATGGTAAGGATTCTTTTTGTCTCATTCGTGGTCTGCATTTGAAGGGGATTTACAGTTTTGGCCCTTTAACCGTGTGCTTTTCCACCTTGCCTGCCAAAACCAGGGAGTTATAAAAGGTAATTCCTCGCAGCAGGTTGTTGAGCGGAGTCGCTTTGGAAGGTGGATGGTTCATTTCCATGTTTTGACAAAGGATTGAGTCTAATGTTAAGGATACTGGTCTGCAGAGCAAGGATATTGGTCTGCAGAGCAGTGGTGTGGGGCAGCGTGGTGGTGGTGGGATGGAGAAGTGAGTCTCCAGCACAGCATCTTCTGGAGCTTCTTCGGCTCTTCTGTCCCCCAGAGTTGTGTTGTATGGTTGTGCTGACACCTGGGTGGGTCCACATTAAACTCATTAAATCCTGTGTTGTGTTTATTTTTTAGTAATCTGGAGAAGCCAGTGAATACTCAGTTAAGGGTTTCCAGGTTTTTGTAGAAAAAGAACGTTCTCTTCTGATACAAAAAATCCCAAACAACAAGCTAAAGAAAGCCTTTTGCAGCTTGCAGTGTTGTTGCTCCTTTTCTCAGTGTTTTCATAAGGATGTTAAACTTGAGAAATAAATATTTTCAAAGGGCCAAAGGAGCACAGCTATTGAATATTGTCATACCTTTAAGATAAGAGGAGGAAACTCAGGAAAGGGAGACAGCTACTGAATATTGTTATGCCTTTAAAGCGAGAGGAGGAACTCAGGAGCTGGAGGAGAAGTGATGTTACTCAATCTACAGCATGTGTGGCTGCAAACTCAGGTATAAGTTAGAAGAATTAGTCTTTATACATCATCTTTTAAACTAATTATGGGGGTTTTTTTTCAGTGATTGAAAAGGAAACACACTGAGAAATATTTGATTTACCTTCAATATCTGTGTAATATTTTGTTCAGTGTAACGTGTGCATGTATTTGGTGCTCTCATCCAGTAATCAACCTTCATTGTCCTCTAGTGAGTATATTTTGCAGAGGTTTCCTAAACCCAACAGTTTACAGAAGTTTATAGTAGTGCAGATCTGCTGGAGCTGGAAGTAACTTGTTTCTCTCTTGAAAATTCCTGGGTAAACAGTGGGAGATGTGGGACAGCCCCAGCAGAAGGCTCCTCCCGCAGTGACTCTGAGGATATATGGCTTTAATGTGAAACCACAGGCATCTCACCGCAGGGCAAGAGGATCCCATATGTTGGAATAGCTGCAAAAAGATACTGTACTGAGTAAGGAAAAGGTGCCTCTGTGGAAACTAAAAAATATCCTCCATTGTAGTCTGAGCTTTCACCTTCAGACAGGTGAAATGCCTTTAGAAACTTTTTTTTTTCCCCAATATCGGGGGGGTGTGAGTTGGAATTCTTACAAATTTCAACTGCTAATTTGTAGCATCCAATTTCAAACAGAGAAATCATTCAAATGATGATCATCTTGGTCTTGTTAATTAGCAGCTCGTCGAAAGAGTGCATATTCTGAGTTTTAAATTGAGGCGAAGTCTTAATTTCTTGCTGCTTATTGTTTGAAAGATAAGTATATTTATACTAATTTCAGCAAAACTGCTTTTTAGAAGGCTGAAATTATTTTTGGTTAGGAAATAATCCAGGCTGTTCATTCAACAATAATGAATGACACTGTTGTGTCCCATGGCGTGTATTTGTTCTACTCCTCTAAGGTGATAAATACTGGTTTGCAATATTCAGATAATTAGAACAGCAGATTAGAAATTGCGTTTTGTGTTCTGATTTTTTTTCATAAGCCTTTTATGCTACTTGTGTTGTCTTCTTCTGGAAATAAGATTTGTGCTCGAGTTGCTGTTGTGGCAAGAGAAATGAGCAGGGCCGAGGGTGGTTTTATGTTTTGAAGCCCTGCTTAAATGACTCCCTGAATAATGAGAATGTTTGTCAGGGAGTCTTGGAGACCAATAGACTGTCGACAAAAATTTGTGCTTAGATGTCAAATCACGGACTCTGTTTAAGTGAAGTGGTTACACATACCTGAGTAGGCTCCCCCTGAATGCTGCCAGTGTTAAATGAACTTGAACTGTCTTGTGTCTGTTGTATGGAGAAATGGACACGTAGGTGACCTGTAGGATGTCTGTCTGTCTCTGTTGGGGAGACCTGGTATAGACAGGGAAAAGGGAGGGCTCCCTCTGCATCTCTTTCCTTTTTTTATTAGGTTAACATTCTAAAAAGAAAGTGAGGCCACTAAAAAGTGCAATTTGAAGCAGCTCTTTCTCCTGGTGCCAAGCACACCTCGGGCTGCACAGGTCCCTCTGGTCCGAGCTCTCTCCATCTCGGCAGCTGCCTTGGTGGAAATGTCCCATCTCCTGGGACTCACAGTCAAGGACCCTGGAGCTCCACCCTTGGCTTGCAGCCTCTTCACTTTGTAAAACAATGAGGGTGCAAGATAAAGGACTCTCCTGTGCAAAACATCAGATAATGTTTTGCTCCCGAAGGCTGGATGTAGAAATTCTCCTGGGATGGCTTGGCAGGAGTACTGTAGAAAACACTGAGGCCAGTTTTGCTTTTCTTCAGCGCCTGCCCTCATTAAATCTGGAGCTTTCTCTCCCTTCTCTGGGTTAGAATCTACTCTGCTCTTGATTAACACTGGAGGTTTTGTTTGAGTTTTGGTTGTTGGTTTTGTTGTTTTGTTTTGGTTTGGCCTTTTCTTTTTTTTTTTTTTCCCCCTCCCTCCCTCTTTCATGTAAATGATGTCTTGCTATTTGGCTAGCTTTTTTTTCTTTTTTAATTAGAAGAATAAATGCTTGCATTCATGCACAAACTCCTTTGAAGTGCCGTAGGAATTCAATTCATGAGCCTCCCCTCAGTCTCAATCTTTAATATTTTACTTTACTTTTTTTCTTTTGCGAACTGATAACATCTAATGGCTCTGCTCTTTCCAGAAGATTACATTTGTTTTCTGCAGGTTGCTCTACCTGCTTCTGTGCCCTGAGATAACAAGTTAAACATGAGGAAGAGCAGTTAATCAGCCAGCTCCTATTGAGTGTTCCGTGAGGTTTTGCTTCACAGAGGGGTGACCAGTGCTGGCTGGAGCTGAGCGCTCTGAAAGAACGAGGGGAAAAATAATCCTAGAGATGAATTGACCCCTGTTCATCAGGAGCCAGTTGAAGGTGGGTTGTGGGATGCTGTGGGCCAGCTCTGCTCCTCTGGCACTTGTGCTGCAGAGCCTGAGGGCTATCACCAACCTTGGATTCAGTTCACTTGGAGAAGTGATTTAGGAGTTTCTTCTAGAGAGTATCGTCTTGTCTTTAGTCACCTAGCAAGTATTTGCTACTTTGCATCTGTACGTTCCTTTTTTGGGGTGCAGGGTACAATGTTTACTTCTGTTGTAGGTGTGTTTAACCTTGTTGGTGGTGTTGGGTCGTCTTCTGGCTCATGAAACATCATGGGGAGAAACTGTCAGATAAGTAGTCCATTAGTGTGCTTGCTCCCTGAGTTTGTTCCCCTCCCCATTTTGGAAGCAAGAGAAGTATCATCTCATTTCCAGCGCTGGTTAATGGATAATTCTCTTTTCATTAGCATGGAAGTACAGTGAAATGTTAAGCGAGGTGGTAGATGCCCCATCCTTGGAAGTGTCCAAGGCCAGGTTGGATGGGGCTTTGAGAAACCTGCTCTGGATAGTTTGAAACTTTTGTGTATTTCTGAGCATAGACACTACTAGAGAGTTACTGTTCAGAAGCAAGTTGCAGGGGAAGGCTGTTATCATCATATTTATCGCGTGTGTGTTGATGGTTCCTGCTGAGAGATCCTGAAAAATGATACTCTGGACATTTAAAGAAAACAGTTCTGTAATTACGTTAGCATCAGCCCATTCATTTTATACACAGAAGTTCAGTGTCCTGATTTATGAGCTATAAATTCCTGTGTTTAACTTTGTCATTCTTGGGTTTTTTTCATGATTCAAGTAGATCTCCTTAAGACCCCACTCCAGTCTTACTGTTCCTGTGCTGCAGTGGTTCCCAAACCAACCCCACCAGCTTCTGCTTTGGTTAAGCAGATAAGGAAAGAAACTGATGTGCTCGCTATGTGTCTTTATGTCCCTTTGGTTTGTCCTTTTTTTTTTTTTAATTATTATTAATTTTTTTTTTGGTTGTTTGGTTTTGGTAGGTGGTTTGTTCTTTTTTTTTGGTTGATTACTTTTTGGAAGGGGGGGGTGTTTAGATTTGTTGGTTGTTTTTTGTGGTGTGATGGGTTTTTTTCATGTGTGTGTTTTGGTTTGTTTGTGTTTGGGGTTTTTGTGTGTGTGTGTTTGGTTTGTGTAGGGTTTTTTTTGGGGGGGTGTTGGTTTGGTTTTTTTTTCCCCACTTTGCTGTAAAATTACACAATCCTAGGTGGAATCTTATCTAAATCAAACCACATTTCTTCTGCGTATTTACTGTGTAATTGAATTCATGACCAAATCGGACAAGCACATTTATATTATATAATTATGCTAAAATGATAGCGAGCTCTTTTGGCTGTAGAATTGTATCTATCTATTGGTCTGCTGCTTAAATATTTCCCCATTTTTTAGTTAGGCGTTTTAATGTGAGCTTGAAAACAAACCAGATAAATGAAACCCAGAGTTCTCCCAACAGAATGAAGTTTCAGGTTACTTTTGCTCCCGATAAAGGCTCAAATTTATGTTCCCAACAAAACGCAAAGAGTTGAAAAACATCCAGGAATCAAAAAGTTTTCAACCTGAAAAAGGAGGAAAAAAAAAAAAAACCCAACAGGGTATTTTACATTTGACATCCTAGAGGCAGGAACGAGGAATAAGTTTAGGGAGAAAAAGAATCCAATTCTATTGAGAAGACCATCTGCTTTATATTTGAAGGTTGGGTAGCATAACTTCCCTTTTTCTGAAACACTGCCACATACATTGTCATGAGTATAAGCGTAGTCGAGTTACATTGGCTAAATGAATAATCTTTTTAACATGTGGAACTAATTTTCTTTCAGTATTTTCCCCTTACTCTTTTTTTCCTCCTTCTTCTCTGGTCCCTTGGAAAAGAGGACAAAAAAAAAATCTGCTGGTTCTTGATTGCATTTTTGGCAGTTCCTCAGTTTTCCATAGTTTTCTCTCCTTGGAAGTGCCTGGAGTTTTCCAAGGAAACACATTTATAAGAATTCTGCTCTGCTTTGGCTGCTTTCAAGCTATGTCGTTCCTACTTACCATCTCCCCTTCTGAATAAGACTCTTGAAACCACCTCAAAGGCTTTTAGCACAGCCTAGTGACGGTAGATAGGTGATAAATGTGAATTGTGATGTTTTCTACCGTCAAAATTAAGATCAAACATGAAAACCAGTTTTTTTCTGTGTCCTCTGCATCGCACAAAGCATTTTGCTCCAGCGCTGGCCGCAGACTGGGGAGCAGAGATGGGCCAGCTCAGTGCGTGGCCGAAGACAGTGGTGGCTTGATTTGTAAATAGTGGATTGATAAGCAATCATCATTAAGATAAAAACTGGGAAGAGAGATGATGTGTTCCTGCTTAAAACCTCAGACACTGGGGAACTTTGCACCCGTGGAGGTGTGTTCACGAGCACGTGGAGACGCGCGGCTGTAAGAACGCACACATTTGCATCTGGAGAGCCAGGAGGTTCGGTGTTCCCTTTGCTTATGGAAAGGCTCACTCTGCTAGTCTCAGCTTTGGCTCACAATTGATTCCAACCCCACACCCCCTCCTAATTCCTCCTCATTCCAACTAATCTTGAGTAAATATTAAGCATAATCATTTAAATGAAGCTGCCAAAGGAGTCGCCCAAATGGTGATGTGCTTTAAAAACACTCCAGCACCACAGATAACTCAGGACAGACCGACTTTGCCAATGAGTGACACGAGAGAGCTTTTCCAGGCAGAAGGTCGATGGCAGGAGATGAACTGGGCCAGGACAGCAGAATCACAAGCTGTACTACTCTTTGCATCTCCTCATTTGGTAGTTGAAGATGCTGCTTGTGGTGCCTGCTCTGCAAGGAGAGGCTGCCCACGCTCTGACCCCCACGAGAGCACCGACCTGAGCTCAGCTCCTGAGCTGCATCACGTTTCTCTTTGTCTACCTGTCTGATAAACCTACCTGTGGCTGCTTGACAACTAATGTAATGAAAAAAAAGCAGGAATTACTTAAATCCTTCCTGAAAACTTGTTCTTTTCGGAAACCCACAGGAAGAAAAAGGCGTTCACAGTGGGATGTTTGGGTATTACTTTTAGCTGTGAAGCTGCTGCCTCTGTCCGGGTCTGTAATACTGGGCTGCTGCCATTACTGCTCTCATCTGACTGGTTTTTGCCTTTCCCTCTCTGTTCCTCCAATTTACATTAGCTTCTTCTATGTATATTGTAAATTCTTAGAGGAAAACACGAAGCATGTCCTTGATCTCCTGGGAACCCACTATTTAATGTTTCTCGGTTTTAGAAAATGGTAACAAAACATAACGTGATCCGGCTTCAGACACTGCAAAAATAAACTCCAGACAGAAGCCACAGGTTTCCCTCAAAACAACCTCACTCGGTGAGTTTCATCGGAAAAAAGGATTTGTTATATATTTGTTTGCTCACCACTTCTTAAAACATTAACCTTTAAAATAAGAAACAGACCCTGGTTAGTAGCTGCTCAAAGTTTAAAAGAATTGCAGCCCCGCTGAGCTAATAGTGCGTCTATTTGACACGCATACATTTTGCTGCTCCTGTTTTGTGTATTTTTTTAATATTGTTGGGTTTTTTCATCCCGTCGATACCCAAATAAAACAGATAACATCAGTCTGCGTCCTAAATCTGCTGAAAGATTTGGTTTGGGTTTGTTCTTTTCTTTTTATCTTCTAAGATGTCTTATATTTTAGGTGGTAAACCAGATTCGACGTCTTTACAGCTCAATGGATATTTTACTAATCCTGTATTTGTTTTTCCTGATTCTCTTTGTCTCTGAAAATGTTTATTTTGTCAGTAGGGACATGGATTTGTATCTCGCCTGGCAAATAAAGCGATGTGCAAATGGTTGACTGCTCTGCGGAGCAGTTGGCGCTTGTATTTGGTTGGGGACCTTGGAGGTTTGGGGCTGGTGGCTTTTTTTGTTTAGTTTGATGCAGTGCTGACAGTCAAATTGGGGGCTTTTGAAGTATTTTCTCACTGCAGTGCATTGTTGCTGAGTTTATTTTAATTTCAAGGAACTGAGGGAACAAGCCAGTTAAATATTTTACTTTTTATGCTAACCTTGGTTTAGAGCCATCTCCCACATTTAAAACTGAGTTGCCTTTGCCTTCAAATTATGAGTAAAAGTCTCCTAAGCCTTGTTTTGGCACATCACAAAGCTAAACCTGAGCTACCCCTTATCTCCAGCTTGGGGGAAAGGTGACTCGATGCCCCGCGGAGATGCGGGTTTGGGTGCTGTGCCCATTCATCACTGTCAGACCCCACCTGGGAGAGGCATTAGCTGCTGCTGGCCCAAACCGTCCCCAGCCCAGCCCTAAGGACCTCTGCCCCTGGATCCTCTCATCGCTTCCTGATTTGTCTTGCTTATCAGATATTTGTCCTGCTGTTAAAAGCTAGAAGTGAGGTGGGCGCTAAGAAGTGCTTGGTTTTAGTTAAAGGCACTGAAGGATGTGTCTAGATACCTCAGAAGAATATTTTCTAGGAAGTTGCAAGTGCTTTGACCCAGTCAGGTAATTAAAGAGCTTAGGAAAGCAAAAGCCTGGAACGTGTTGAAAATGTGTATTTGTAAAGCAGTCCCCAGGATTCTCGGGACTCCATCCAGGCTGTGGGCCTTCTCTGCAGGCTCGTAGGGACACATCACTCGGTTCTCCTGAAGCCTTCGTGTCTCGGAGCTGTCACAGCTCACCAGAAACCCTGCAGTGGTCCCTGCAGATACCGTGATTTTCTCTTCCTTGGCCTCTGTTTGTGTAGGTAAATGCGAGTGCCGTGTTCGGTAAGGGAAGGGGAGGATTAAGAGCATGAGTGATGTGCCGAGCATCCTGCTGCAGGATTCAGGTGTTGCCAGAGGCGCTGGGGGCCCCCGGGATGGTGCAGGGCTTTGTGCTCAGCCCCTGCCTGCCCCTCAGAGTTTCAGTGTGAGTAGAAAGCAGCAGGTGCTAGATACAGACAGCCAGACAAGCGTTACTTTTCTCTGAGCATCTCCAGTGTTTGAGGAATTTGGAAAGAAAATGACACGTTCTCCGACTTCAGAATTGAGACCTGGCTGAATCCAAAATTGGCATTTCTGAAGCCTGCTTTTGGAACAGGGTGTGGAAAATACAGGCACTTCAAGACTCCAAAGTTTTCTGTAGTTTTCCATTTTGTTTACTCCTGAACACTGTGTTTGAAAACTGGTGCTTTGTGGCATCAATAGCTGATGTGAACGAAGCAAAGTTTGCTTGTTCTCTGGGCGAGCTGTGGCAGTGCAAAGGAGCAGTTGGAACAAGGTGCTGGTTTCTAAAACAAATCGTGAAATTTAATTCAGAGTTTGGATTGGAGGGTGAGGGGAAGAAGTTGCTTTTGTTTCCATTTATTTATTTTTTAAGTCAGGAAACATTGTGGAAATCTGCTTGATGAAACCAAGCACTTGGAGTAGTTAGAATCATAGAATCATTTCGGTTGGAAAAGACCCTTAAGATCCCAGCACTGCCAGGGCACCACTGACCCCTGGCCCTCGGCACCACAGCTCCACGGGGGGCTTGGAAACCCCTCCAGGGATCCCGGGGACTCCACCGCTGCCCTGGGCAGCCTGGAGCAGCCCTGGACAATCCTTTCAGTGAGGAAGTTTTTCCTGATGTCCTAACTAGTTGAAGCTCTGCAGGTGTATTATTGCACGTGTGGGGTTGGAGCACGATTGTGAAGCAACTGGTCCTAGCCCAGTACTTAAGAGAAGTAGTAGACAGTATAGAGCATGTAGGTTTGCCCTCTGCCACAAGAACAAAGCTGTTGTCTTTTAGGGAAGCTGTGGATGCTCCATCCCTGGATGTGTTCAAGCCCACATTGGTTGGGGCTCTGAGCACCCTGCTCTAGTGGGAGGTGTCCCTGCCCCTGGCAGGGGGGTTGGAATGAGATGGTCTTTAAGGTCCCTTCCAACCCAAACCATGCTATGACTGTGATTAAAAAGCTGTTTCAGGGTGTGTGCTGAAGATGGTGGTGGTGATGATGAGGATGGCGGTGAGTGGTGGTGGGGATGCAGATAGCTCCGTGTCTGCCGGAGCGGGGGGAAGGCTGGAGGCTACAGCAGCACAGCGGTTACAGCCTTTGTGTGTCAAGAGAGCAAGTGGTGATGGGTTATGTCAGATGGGCGAGCGTCGCATTCACCACGTGTGTGATTGTTCCCGTTGGAATGAAGTTCGCCTGCTGCCATCTGCTCGGCAGACTCCATTAAACACTGCGGGGTGGGAAGAATAAGGTACAGATGCTAATGTGCTGTGTAAACTACCACGGGCAAGTTCTCCTAAATATTTAGACTATTTTTGTAAGTTTGTGGAGCTGATGCCCTCTTGGGTCGGTGAAGTTCCCTTGACTTCATTCGGAGGTTGCTGCAATGTAGCTCTGCTAAAAGTCAGATCGCATTTTTAAGTTAGTGAAATTAGCTCAGATACGGCAGGGAGGTGGTTTTGGCTTGGGGTGAAGTTCCACCACATAGGAGTTTTTGACTGGGGAGGAGATACCCTGAGTAACGGGACTGTTCCCAGGCAGGGGCCCAGCAGTTAAGACATCCCCTCGGGAAGGTCGGTGTGTGATGCTTTGTGTTTTCCTGGGTGGGTTCTCATCCCTTATGTAGTTCTTACTGCTGGTTTAGGCTCATTGTCTGTGATGGCAGTCTGACTAACAGTGACTTGCCATGCACAGAGCTTTTAATTAGGAGAGAGAAAGATAACATTCTGAAGAACTTGGTTAAATTCTAAATCAAGTGAAAATAGGTTAAAAGCCTAGCCTAGTGGCCAAATAAATTCCTGCTGGCACTGTGACTCTTATATAACCATGTATAATGGTCTCTGGCATTATTTTCCCAGTTCATAAACACGGCGACGTGTTAAAGGGGTGGAGGGAAGGGGTCAGCTTTGTGTTACGGGCAGAAAGCTCCATTCTCAGTAGCTGACAGTCTATTTCCTTCTTGCTCCTTTTGATGTCTGGAGACTAAATGCTGCATGCAGAGAAAAAATTCAATTCATTTAAAACATTTTGCATCAAAATGACATGCTTTAATGTATCTTCTTCTGATGTTTAAATTATCGTTTCATCTCATGAAAGGGGGGGGGGGGGGGGCCAACATGTTTGTGGTTAAAGAACCCAAGAAGAACTTTAAACAAAGGTCTGGAAGTAGAGAAGTAGAGGAAGTCTCAATGTATGGGTGGCTTTTAAGAGTAGATGCTTTTTTTGCTTTAGTGTCGTCCTTCTCCCTTCCCCCCTTCTTGGCTCTCTGAGACTTGTAAACTGAGGAGATTTATTGCTGCCCTTCCAAATGCTTCTTTAGAATTAAGAGTTCAAATTTTTGAAATTCCTCAAGTCCTCAGGAGGGAGAAGGATAAGGCAAAAGTGATGATCGTGAGTGGAGCAGAGCACACCAAAAGGTTTTCTAGGCTGGTTTTTGCCAGTTAGAGCCACGTATAGCCCTACTAGGATCTTGGAAATCAGCTAAACCTGCAACAAGAAGGCTCTTGTAGTCGTGGACCAACTATTACGCTGGATTGGAATGATATTTAGGCTTTGTTCGTAATTGCAGTAATTGCTACTGCTAATAATTTGGGGAGCTGACTCAGGCTTATTGTTGTGCAGTAATGTTTGACTGAACGCTGATAGACACGGGACCCACTCTGTCAGTGAAATCCCAGCTCCCCTGGAGGCTGGTAGAGAAAAATCCCACAGACCCTTTTTTTTTTTTTTAATTTTATTTTTATTTTTTTATGCCTCCTTCTCAGTCTAGGAAGGTGTTAACCATCCATGTTCTTTTTGCTTATATCACCTTTTTTTTTCTTTTTTTTTTTTTTTTTTTTTTTTGGTGTTTGAAGATGTAAGATGGTTTTTCTCGGTTGTCTTTCTTTTTCCTTCAGGG
>JAAGNO010006629.1:0-14624 GCA_033439905.1 Ceryle rudis | reverse complement strand
AGCTAAAGGGCCCCTTGAGGGGGCAAGAGGATGGGGCCAGACTCTGGTCAGGGGTGCCCAGCCCCAGGACAAGGGGCCCCAGGGGGCACCAACTGGAACCCAGGAGCTTCCATCTGAACATAATGAAAACTTCTTTATAAGGGACTTGGGAAGCTTATGGCTGCCTAATGCCACTGGTGTGGCAAAGCTGACAATGGCACAGGCTGAGCACCGCCCCTTTCATCTCTCCAGGCTTGCAGGGAGAGCAGTCAAGGTGCATGCTGCAGATGGCAGCTTGGCCGTTTTCATCACATTCCGAAGCAGAAATCCCAATGTTTGCTCTGTCTTGAGTGATTCAAACAGGAGTGTCCCCACCTGGGCTCCGAGTGCTCGGGATTTCCCCAATATCTGTTGGTTTAGTTTGGTGTGTTAAGTATCTTCCTAAGTTATTAGTGCAGACAGTCTCAGCCCTGGGGTGGCTGCTTTATGTGGTTGTTGGTTTTGGTGGTGTTCTGCATTTTTACTGATGTCAGTTTTAATATCACTAAGCTGGGGCTTTTGAATTGTTTTTCTTGTTAATGTTCAGTAGTGCTTCCTTAGTGATTAATAAGAAAGCAAGCACATTTTAAAGAGCCTGTTAGCTACAGGAGGGTTTGAGATCTGTACCCCACGGTTATAGTCTGAGCTCAGTTCCTGCTTTACATCATCTCAGGACATGTCATTTACCTTCTTCATTCTTCACCTCTTCTCCAAGCAATGAGTAACTAATAATCACCTGCCACAGAGACTTGGAGGGAGGTTGTAATAACAGCTGCTAGGAGCTGGTTTTACCGTTCTTTCTGAATTTTATGCTCTTGAAAATGGGAATGTGGTGGAGATGCTTATGATGAGGATGGATGGAGCCAGCATGGAGCTACCACTGACCAGCAGCACTTGGCCACTTGCAGTATGGCCACTGCATAAACCTTTGAGGGACAATGCTGCATTTTCCCTGAAAAGTGGCTGTTTCTCCTAAGAAGTGATACTTGAGGGGCCCCACAGCCTTATTATTTATGGCACAGGGATAATAAGAACTTGAGAAATTCTTGAGTGCCAGGAGTAGGAGTTGCACCCATCTACCCTTACACAAAGAGCAGAGCACAACACGGACACCTTCTTCCTTTTCTTTTAACCTTTTTCCAACTCTTTCTGTACAGTGAAGTTTTTTCCTTGACTTTCGTTTGCATGTAAAACTGGGGTTTTTTGCTAAATATTCACATAGTCATTTTTAAAGAGAATAGTTGATGTTGACAGATTGGATTGCAGAGCTGTAAGCACCAAACCTGTTAAGTATTTTGGAGTCATTTCAGTATAAAGAAGACGTGATTTTTTTTGTTAACATTAGAGGGGTTTTTTTTCTTTATGAAGCCTATGTGGATGATGTATTTATCATTCCATGTATGTATTTATCTGTACTGTACATAATTCCCTTAATCTCTTCCTTCCTTGCTCCTGACTTGGCTTCTCAGGACGAAGCTACACTTCAGAGATTCAGAAATTGTTGTCACATATTAAAACAAAATCTGTCAAGTCCAGCGTTAAGTTTCCAAAAGACTTTTAACTGGGAATCAGACGTGAAGCTCCATCAATCCTCAAACAGCAGAGCTACTTGTCTTTCATGTTGGGACCCTGGTTGTTCTTCTCCAAGCACACACGAGAGAGGTTTTGAATAAACAAGATCTCCACATTTGACCTCCTGTTGTAACTCCACTTCATTTTTCATTTTTCCTCTCCAACCTGCAGTTCTTGCCGACAATCTGAAGTCTAACCCAGGAATTAAATGGCAGTATTTCAGCTCAGAAGAAGGCATTTTCACCGTTTTCCCAGCCCACAAGTTCCGGTGCAAAGGCAGCTACGAACACCGCAGCAGGTAGGATTTGTCTTCTTATAATTTACTGGGCAGAGCCCTAAAATTAGATTCCTCGAGCACCGATTTCATGTCGACGTTGCGCTTTGCCAAGGCGACGACGTTCATCAGTAGCTTTTAATGGTGTCCCTTGGGTTTTCTTAGGTTTGATTTTTTTAAAGCACCAAATTGCGCTTTTAAGAGACTTTGAAGTAAAATAAAATTGCATACAGGTTCCTCACCTCTCCCAAATTAAATAAGACGTAAATAGCAGTGACTTGTAAATTGTAGGTCAGCCCGTAGGCAAAATTTGACTTACATTTGAGTCACACTCAACCCCGGTTAGCAGAGCAGTGAACACGTATTCTGCCGATTGGGCAGGTGCATCGCTTTGGGGAGGGGGTGGAAGGATGGGAGACTGGAAAGGGCATACAGAGGAGCATTTTCCAGTCTCTACGCAAGGTTTAAGGGGCATATCGTGGACAGTAGGGAAGCAGCAATAATGGAAACTTTCCTTTTCTACTAAAAAATCTGTAGTAAAAAGGATCAAATGTTGACAGGGTTTTCCTGCACAGGGGAATGTTTCGTAGGCGTGAAGCAAAGCAGTTGCAGTGCAGTGGTTTGTTTTTTTTCCCTGGCTTTTGCTGTCAGTACTGTGGATAAAGACTCATGGGTGGAATCTTCTAAGGAAGTGCGGTGTCTCTATTACATCTGGTCACACATTAGCTAATTGTACCAGTTAATCAATCTATGCAGAGGAAATATCGGCACATCTAGCTACGTTTCCACATAGCTGAGCGCACAGAGACAAAGGCGTGTGTTGGTTACCTGTCACTGTTGAGCAATCAGATGTTTACAGATGTTATCTTCTATGTGTCATCAAAGCATGAAGCGCCTGGGCTTGATGAAGTTTTTTCTGTGGTCTTGGAAAGGTGCGGTCTGAAGATGTAAGAGCTGGGAGTACCCCAGTCTTGATCAGAATTTTGACACTAAAACCATTGGTGATTTCATCCAGATCATTTAGTCTGGGTCGCAGTTCCTCCATGGCTAAATAAGGGATATCTTTTTGCTAATATTTACTCCAGAGGGTAGTTTGGATGGATTAATTAGTTAATACTTAAGTGCTTTGAAGATCAAAGGCCCTATTTAAGTTCTGGGTTTTAATACCAGTATAGAGCTGCAGGCTGGCTTACAACAAAGAACTGATTTGTGCCAGTTGTTTATTGCAGTGCCTTTGTCTAAAGTCTTCTGCATTTCCTTCACTCTTAATAAGATTTCTGTGGCTGCCTTTGATATATTAAGATTTAGATTCCCAGACTCACAGTTGACTCTTAACTAGTTCTGAGTCTGGACTAAAGAGGGAAGAGAGTCCTGGTGTTTGTTGGTTTAGGTTTTTTTTAATCCATCCTCCTTCCTGAAGATCTTCCTAATTTGTTCCAGGTTGAAACCCTGGTGTGAGAGCTTATGAAATCTTTCAGACATGTCTGACGATATTGAACTGGATCTGAGCAGCACTTCACTGAAAATAGCTTTTATTGATGTTAGCACACCCAGACACATGGCAGCACCGAGAGCCTTCGCCCTCAGACGGGCAGGCCCAAGGGGTTGTGGGGCATGACCCATGTGAAATGCATTCCAGGGCACCAAGAGAAAACCCTTTCTTGGCCAAAAACCTTCCTTATTGCAAGAAACCAAACGCCCTGTGCTAATGCAACTCTGCACCATTGCACAGGTTTTTACTTGTCATGTAACCAGCAAATACCCACTATTGCCCTTCCTTAGACACTTGAGAAAGGTTCCCGGCACCCACCATTTATCATCAGGTGTTTCTTGCTTGTCAACGCTTAACCCACAACGTGATGTGAGCTGCTGCAAACAGTAATCCCAGACACTGCTGCTGCGTCAGCAGAATTGTTGAATCCTAGCTGAAAGTGGCTGCTGTGACAGAGGGAGAAGGATCCGACACCTGTTTTGGGTTAAAAAAATCAGACAGTGAGTGAAAGCGAGGGCCTTTTCCCTGCGTTCACATTCCCTGCTGGTCTTCCCTGGTAGTTTTCACCAAGGCAAAAATTCCTGTTTCTAATTCATTGTTTCTTCGTGGGGCGTTTTTGGTTTTTCTTGACGATTTTCACTTGTGAATGTTTTCGTGGAAGTTAGAAGATGACTCACAATGGTGGTTTGGGGTTTGTTCTCTCTTCAGGCCTGTCTATGTTTCTACTGTTCGACCTCAGTCCAAGCATATAGTTGTCATTGTGGACCACGGGGCTTCAGTGACAGAGACACAGCTTCAGATTGCCAAGGATGCTGCTCAGGTTATTCTGAGCTCTATAGATGAACACGACAAGGTAAGATTTCTCCAAGCAGTGAGCATATTTGCATTGGTTTCAACCATGCTCAGTGTTCTCCATTTTCATCCAAAGCGGTATTTTTAACTTCTAGTCCGGGGACTTGTGAAGATCTGTGGTCTACCTCTCCTGGGTGATGAAGGCTTGAACTTGCTTTTGGAAGCCTGTGTTACTGCAGGGGAAACATTTGGGCATCTGCAGGCTGATTAAAAAAACCAAAAAAAACCCCAAATCCACTTTTTGTTTCTGGGTGATCTTTAAAGGCTCCTTCATCTTGGCAGAGACTTTAGATGATGGTCAGCAGTGTGATACAGTGTGCAATTAGGAGAACGATGCTCTGAGGCTGATGACTTCTGAAGTACTGGAATGCTTTGAGCGACTCATTTTGCCTCTGAGGCCGTGTCTCTCTCTCTCTCTTTTTGTTTTTTTTTGCTGGTGAAAATGGAAGTGATTTATTCTGATGCTATACTGGGGTGAGCTGAAACATAATTAGTGTTTGCAAGATTCCTGGACAGCTGTGATACCAGCAAGGAAGGGATAAAGCAAAGGGCCAAGAAATCTGGATTTTATTTCTTGCTCTGCCACAGATAATGTGCTTGACAAATGACAAAGTCACTTAACCTGTCATTTCTTTTAAGTATGGATTCCAACCAGGGGCCCGTAAGGTGCTTCTGTAGCACCACAAGCAGGTCCCAGGTTAGCCTTTCAATAATTCTCTCCTAGTGGGACCTTAATCATTCTTTCTGCTTCTTTGTTGGGTTTTTTTCATTTGTTGTTTTTTTTCGTTTGTAGCTTGTTTTGGGGGTTTGGTTTGGTTTGGTTTGGTTGGGGTTTGGTTTGGGGGTTTTTTTGTATTGTTTTTTTTTTAGTAGGAAGCTTCAGTCAAATCAAGCTGAAGAACAACTGATAGTAATCTTTGCCTTAAGTCTTCTCATTAATAGTACAGGGAAAACACTTCTAACTTCTGTGCTTTTAGAGAGTTCCAATACTGTAAAATAACGCTTATGCTTTAGCAGAATTAATAATACTTAAGCGTCAAAAGCATTTGCCTTAATACAGACCTATAATGAAGCAAATACATTTTAGACACATAACCTTGGTCAGTAGCTCAGTGGTTAGGAAACCTGTTAGACAGGTATATAGGTCCTGCTTAATTCTGTGACTGTCATCAGTCCTGATTTACAGTAAATTATGCCACTCGTTTAATAAGATCGGTATGTCATGTGTAGATCAATGCAAGTGTTACACAACATGCCTTAACTTATTTGCAGGATAAAAAAATTGCTGGTAGATTTGGCTTGCTTCGACTGAAATGTTAACATAATGCTTTACCTCTGACGAGTTCTTAGTTTGTTTTGTGGTGGGTTTTTTGGGGTGGTTTTGGGTTTTTTGTGTGTGTGTCTGGTTTGGTTTTTTTGTTTAGTTTTGCTTTTTGTGTTGTGGGGTTTTTTTGTGTTTTATTTTGCTTTGGTTTTTGTTTTCATTTTCTCTGTGCACTCCACTTTTCTACAGGTACTCAAGGCTTTCCTGAAAGTGCTGTCTGCTGATTTTGTCCTCAGTTATCTCCAGTTCCCTTCAGCCCCTGCCCAGAACAGTGTATTAACTATTATGTACGAGCAGGGTGAAGCTGACTTCATCTGAGAAACAAAGACTGAAGTCTCTTTTTCTTGAAATCACCATAAGTCTAATCCTCTTCAAATTTGATGGATTTATGCCTCAAGCAGTTATTTTTTAACAATTGAATTTTAAATCCAGGGAATCTCCTCAGTTGGCTTATCATTGTGTTTTCTATATCGGTGCGTAAAGAATTATAAATGGTAAGGTAATCCAATATAGTTTCTTCTCTTTCAAGATCTCTGTGTTAACCGTGGCAGACACAGTAAGAACCTGCTCACTGGATCAGTGCTATAAGACATTTCTGTCTCCTGCCACTAGCGAGACAAAAAGGAAGATGTCCACCTTCGTTAGCAGTATAAAGTCATCTGACAGCTCTACGCAGCATGCCGTGGGATTTCAAAAGGCTTTCCAGCTGATCCGAAATACAAACAATGGCACAAAACTCCAAGGAAGTAAGTCCCTGGTTGTTCAATCCTGATTATTTCTGAGGCTTGCAAATGTTTTCTTATTTGAGATTCTCACTTTGACGGAGGCCAGAGGAGTGTAGTGTCTTGAATATTAAAAAAAACCCAAACACCAAACCCACAACCGCCCCCTTCCAAGTAGAATATCCTTTGTCTGGAACTTGCAGGAGTGACTGTCGGATGTGACCATTCCCCTTTAGCTTATTTTACTCATTGAATTTCTTTTAACTGTAATACGAAATTACAGGATTGAACTGTCTGATAGCTGAATTATTTCCCAAGCGTGTGTGGTGCAGGGATCCTTTCAATGAAAGCTGCTGTTGCTGCAGGTTCATTTAATTCTTGCTAAAACATTCGTATATGGGTAATGTCCTTAACGGGTATCCCAGAATCCCAGCGTGGTGGGGGTTGGAAGGGCCCTCTGGAGATGCTCTGGTGCCACCCCCCTGCTCCAGCCAGCAGGGGCACCCAGAGCAGGGGGCCCAGCAGTGCAGGGTCCAGGCGGGTTGGGAATCTCTCCAGAGCAGGAGACTCCACAACCTCTCTGGACAGCCTATTTCAGGGCTGTCACCCTCAAAGTAAAGATGATTTTCCTTATCCTATGGATATCCTCCAGAACTTTCTTCTCAAGGAAGAAGGCTTTTTGAGAATACCAATTATGGGTGGTATTTTATGGAATGGGAGGTTGGCCTGGCTAAATTTTCCTTCATCTAAGAATATCCTCCTGAATTTTGGTCTATGCATTATGGGCTTTCTCCTTCCCATGCCCAAGACTGGGAGGTTTTTCTGTGGTTTTTGTTATGAGGATGTGGTGAAAGATACAGAAAAGATGGATGTGAAGTTGAGCAGCACATTTGCTTGCCAGGAAGCCATGGAAAGCAAATTCCTGAAGCTGTGCTCCCAGTGCTCGTTAGAGTCAAGTAGCATTGCCAGTGCCGTGGCAGGGTGGAGAGAGCAAACAGATCTCTACCAATTTAGTCAATTTATGCAACCCAAATCCCATAGCTTGGTCCTCTGCCTACTCCAGCGAGTGCAAATTCTTCAGTGGGCTGAAAAGCACCAGCTCAGAACAGAAGAAAGTGGAAAAAAAAAAAGGAACAAAAGTGCTCCGGTAAATGAGGAACTGTATGGAGTGTTGCACATACATGTGGATATATACAGTACATGTATTACATGTGTTGCAATATTATGCATCCTTTGGTTTGTAAAATGGTGCTTTTGCTATTAAAGGTTCAGGTCACTTCTGAACTTTAGGCTACAGATACAGCAAAATGTTCATCTGACTGTACACTGCTTAGCTGAAAGATACCATTGTCAAGGGCAGGTTTTTGCCATCATCCAGCAAAATGATTTCTTTCTAGAAAAGAAAACATAAACTGAAAAAAAAATAATAAATAATGCAGTGCTGCTGAAGCTGGATGGGATAAAATTCATTAGTCACCGTTACTCCACGAACATCAGCTGTAGAGTCTTGCAGCATCCTCCTACGTATCTCTTATGTTTGGCACTGTTTGTGTGTTAGGATTAGAAGGTTTTGGCATATTCTTCGTAGTTGTGAAAGCACATACTTTTCCTACCTTTCATACCAAACAATCATTTTGAGGCAGAAGTAGAGAAAGTGGAAAGAAAAGCTAAATGCTTTGGATTTAGATTTTCTCTAAGCGTGAAAGATTTTGAAGACCTTATGTGTATAGAGCAGACTTCAGCTTTCATTGGGTGAGACACAATAGATTTGAGAAGAGGATGTTTATAAAACGTGTTTCATTTTCTTGTAAATAATCTTTTCATCTTTTTAGAAAAAAAAAAAAAAGAAAATATAAACCTAGGGAAAAAAAATCTCATTCATTTCACTGTTAATTTTCTAACATCCTGTTCCCGGAGAACAATGTGTGTGGGTGTGTCGGGGAAGCCACTGAGATACAACCTCACTCCCAAATTCACCCTGGAGAAGTTAGAAGGGAACTACTGGTGTGAGATGGAAGAATTGTGCTGTTGAACACGTCTGAGTTTCCTGCCTTGTGCCACCTCCTATTGCAGTCCTGCTCAGCAGACCTTCATCCCAAATTTGAAGAAAATACTCTGCCAATGAGTATCAAAATTCTTTGAAAACTAGGTCGAGAGGTAGGGATAAAATTGCAGCATAGATATATAGATATATGTATTCCATACCCACACACTCTATAGCTAGATAAATGCAGTAATGGCACACTGAATACGAGGGTATTTTCCAGCTCTCAGCAGTGTAGCGTATCGAAAACCACAGGATGATCAGCTACTGAATGATGGGATGCCTTGTTTAGCCCTGGTCCCTACTGCAGACTTAGGACTGTCTTATTTTACTCCTGCTAGCAAAGCTTGTAGCCTTCAGCCTCATGCCTGGCTCAGTCTCTGGTAGCTGTGGTATAGCCTGGGAAACACAAGAACAGTTTTCCTCGAACTACAGCCAAAGCTGTATCAAGCTGTCTCCCTCTCTAGAGACTTTCCAGACCCACCTGGATCTGGTCCTGTGTGGCCTGCCCTGGGTGACCCTGCTCTGGCAGGGGGGATGGACTTGATGATCTCCAGAGGTCCCTTCCAGCCCCCACCATTCTGTGATTTTATAATACTGGCTTTGCCTTTTTTATTTTCTCAGGTTTAGCTTCTAAAACAACAACGCAGAAATTCCCCCAGAGTTGTCAGCTCCACTTATTTGTTTGTTATCCAATTCTGTCTGACATTCTTTTCAAGCCATGATGACAAAACACACAAGTGAAAGCATTCTTACCTGTTAATAACAAAACCACAGCGAAACCACCAAAAAACCCCCAGATGAGACGACAAAGTTGGTATATAACCAACGAACCTCGTGTGCTTCAGATGGTATGGTGGGGTATGATCCCTACAAGTATCTTAATTATATGCATAAAATACTTGTAGTACTGAGATGTAATGTCATGAAACAGGATGGTGTGTAAGCAGTAATTTGAACGGTGGTGTTCCAAGGCTTTGGGGCAGGCCTCTCGCCAAGAGCACGCTCAGCTTGAAAAACGTGTTCGGCGTCGTGCGAAACGAGCTAGTGACGGATTTCTCAAGCGCTGCACTCTGACCTACCCCGTAAGAAGCATCAGGTGCCTTTTATCCTGCAGTGTCCTCCAGCTATCACGCTGTGAGTTAGGGACTAAATCAGATCACAGAATCGCAGCATGGCAGGGGCTGGAAGGGACTTCTGGAGATCATCTGCTTTGGAATCTCTCCAGACAAGGAGACTCCACAGCCTCTCTGGGCAGCCTGGCACAGGCTCCCACCCCCTCACACCAAACAACTTGCTCCTCCTGCTCAGCTGGAACCTCCTGGGCTCCAGTTGGTGCCCCTTGTCCCGTGGCTGGGCACTCCTGACCAGAGTCTGGCCCCATCCTCTTGCCCCTAAAGGGCCCTTTAGCTCTTGCTCAGCATTGCTCAGCTCCCCTCTCCCCTCTCAGGCTGCTCTTCTGCAGCTGAACAGCCCAGGGCTCTCAGCCTGGCCTGGCCTGCCCACAGAAATGCTCCAAGGCCGCCCGCATCATCTTCCCAACCTCCTCTGGACTCTCTCCAGTACTTCCCTGTTTCTCCTCAACTGGGAAGCCCAGAACTGGACCTGGTATTCCAGAGGTGGCCTCATGAGGGCAGAATAGAAGAGGAGGAGAACCTCCCTTGACCTGCTGCCCACACTCTTCTTCCTGCCCCCCAAGGAGCCTTCTTGGCCATGAGGACCTGTTGCTGGCTCATGGTGATCTTGTCCTCCAGGACTTTGCAGTAGCTCAGTCCCTAACCGTTACTGGTGCAGGGAGTCACAGATGATTCTGCTCCACTCTGTAAAATTGCAGGACGGGAGAACAGTGGGTCAGGAGATGAAACTTGCAGGCTTTTTGTTTCTGTTAAGCCCTCTCCGTGGAGTTAGAGCAGCTTCTGCGGCATACTGGGCTCACACTCTCCTGCCTGGCTGCAGCCTGGCCAGAAGGTGCCTGTGAGGTCTGCTCAGGAGAAACAAGCCATGGGGCTTCTGTGTGGCTGGTAGGCACCAAATCCAAGAGCTGTTTGTTAAATGCTGTCAGTGGAAGTTTAACAATGGAGGATGTAATTTAGAAATCTGCAGTGTGTTTATTCACTGTGGATTCTGGTGGATCTCACAAATGAAGCTGTTGGCAGTGTATGGTTGCGAGCAGATGCAAGGGCTCTGACCGCACAGCTTTCCTGAGTTAAAAACCTAATGCATTTTCTGCTTTATATACATTTAATTCTTTGTAGATACCGATATGGTCATAATTTATCTCTCGGCTGGGATTACATCAAAAGATTCCCCAGAAGATGATAAAAAAGCTACTCTGCGTGTCATCAATGAAGAAAATAGTTTCCTCAATAACTCGGTGATGATTCTTACTTACGCGCTTATGAACGGTGAGAAATGCTTTTGTATTTCCAGTGGGTGAAAGTTCCCTTTCATTGTACAGCTAGTTTATTAAGCTTGTCCAAATGGAATTCCACACCTTACTGGGAGCAGATTGTTAATGGATTTTGGCCCATGTAATCCAGAGGCTGCATCCAGATGTTACTTGTGGCTAAGCTGCGTGCCACTATATGCTTATATATCCCAGTGCAGCTGCTCAGGATATAAAGTGTTGTTGCCTGAATTGTCTAGTGGCAACCAGACTGAATTAAATCCGATAACCATTGAAGCTGTAAACCTGCCTGACACCACCCGTGTTTGCTGGGGCAGCTAAACGAGAGTATGTGTCACTTCTGCTTCAGTTACTGGCCAAGGAGCGTGAATGGAAGACCACATGTAACCTGAAATGCTTTGATAACGTAAGACCCAGCTTTTTCCACCAAAGCCTTTTCAGTAAGAAGGTTGTATTTTGAATTACTAAAAATTGCACCGGGACTCTGAGCTGAGGAAACTGAGGCTTTAGCCAATGTATCATCTGACTGCAAATTTCAGTACTCGTTTGAGACTTAATATGTACAAAAGTCTCTGATTTGTCTGCAGGAATTGAGCCTGGGACTAGAGTAAAATGTGAAACTTTAAGCTAAAGAACAAAGCCTGTTATCTCCAAGGGTGTATAATATGCTCCTGGTCCTTTATGTGGCTCAGCCACCGGTGGAGAACAAAGAGCTGTCCTGTGGATTTATGGGTCACATAAGTCTTGGTTGAAAGATCTTTGTTTAAAGTGGTGATGTGAACAGCATGGTCAATTTCTGCACTCTGCAACAGTATGTGAGAGGCAATCTTCTTAACTTTTGTAATAGCTAATTACTTTTCCTAAACCCGTGCTAATCTTTCAGCACTTCACCTTATCGCTTAACTAAGCCTATAGTATATCCAGCCCTGCAGTATAGTGTATATATCGTGTTGCTTTTATTTACAGTACTTTGGAGTAAGATGCACAAGTCTTGATGGAAATCGAGCTTCTTTTATCTGCTTCCTTCTATTTCTCTCGTCTCTCGTTTCAGAGGGAGTGACAGGTTTGAAGGAACTGGCTTTTCTGCGGGACCTGGCAGAGCAGAACTCGGTGAAGTACGGGGTGCCAGACCGAACAGCCCTTCCTGTCATCAAGGGAAGCATGATGGTCCTAAACCAGCTGAGTAACCTGGAAACTACAGTTGGCCGATTCTACACAAACCTCCCCAACCGAATGATCGACGAGGCAGTCTTCAGTCTGCCTTTCTCAGATGAAATGGGAGATGGTGAGTGCTTACACTAGATTGAGGTATAAAAGAGTGAGAGATTAGGTTCTCTTTGCTTACGTATTCTCAAATATACTGTAGTCTTAGAAGCTGATGCTTTCAGGCGCGTTCCTAAGGCAAATATAAAATTGGGCTTTCATGCCAGTAGGTTTCTTACCTCCAGAAGGTCTAGTTATGAAAAAAGGTGATAATTACACATGGAGTAGATAGATTTCAGTTGGATTCTTGGGGGTGAAATTTGTTCTTCTGTATGTGTACATGTACAGCATCCGTAATTTAATTTGTGGAGAGAAATTCTTTGTACCTGAAGAAAGCAATCTTGTCATGTTGAGATGCCAGCCATCACCATGCTGCACCGTCGCGGGGTTCATTATTCCAGTACTGCTGGATGTCTTGAGGTCCTGCAGGTAGACTCGGGGGATTGCACAGGACTCTCCAGCAGAAGAGACAAAGTTGTTATTGTTTGAGCCTCTCTTTCCTGTAGAGCCATGGTTGTAACTTTTGAGTCACTCTTCCTACTGGAATTCCCTTTGTTCTGGCTTTGCACCCCAAGAGGTGGCTCTTCACACCTAGTTTGGCATCGATTCCCCACCTCCCCATGGCTGTGAAGATGGAGATGCTGGACAGTGGCAGTCAGAGCCCTCTAAGAGGGGAAAGGCAACCATCTTAACAAGTGGCACAAAGAGAGATTATTAATTGTGGTCCAGAGTTCACCGTCCTTAACTCTTCCTTTAGCTTCAGCACACTTGGTCTGCCCCCAGCACTGGGCAGAAGAGGAAGCCTGAGCTGGCTGGTGATTGCCTGGCCGGTCTGGAGCGAGCAATACACTCAATTTAGTGGAAGCCTGGTGACAGGTTTCCACAGACTGTGAGTGCAACCTGAAGAACATCTTAAGGCAGCAGAGGTCTGCAGTCTGGTTCTCCACCAGTTTGTGATTTATGCTGAGGTGGTGGGAAGGTGCATGGCTCTTCCCTTCAACATTAGATGCCATGTTAACAAAAACTGTGTGTTCAGCTTGATCTGATCTCACCACTACCACCAGTAACGGAGAGCCTGAAGGTGTGGAGATTGATAGAGACTTCTGGGAGTGTGCTGGCATGTGCGTGAGATGACACGTCTTAGAGATGCAGAATTTAGTTTGGTTTGTGCTCGGGATAAGCATGCCCTGCAGCATGATCCTGTCTGGGTTCTTCCTGGGGGCAGGTTCAGGAGATGGGGAGCAGGCTTAGGCTGCTTTCCCCGTGCTGGCATTGCTCCCCAGACTGGACACACACCCAGCCCTGGGTCCCTCTGCCTCTTGCTCTTCCTTGCTTAAGCGTCACCAATTGTAACCTGCAGTGCTGGTGCTCTGTTGGCCACTGGGAGCCGATGCCCTTCCCAAGGCTCAATGTATGTGCTCAGAAGGTTGGAGCTGTGGTGTTAACCCCTGCTCGTTCTTGGGAAGCTCACCTGATGTTTCTCGAGCACTGCTCCAGTGCTCTCTAAAGAGATGTGGCCATCACAGAGACATTAGGAGATGCACTGGTGATTTTATATTGCCTTGACAATTGATCAAATTCCGTGTTTCTTCAGTCAGGACTTTGCACGTTCTTAGTCTCAGCTTGTATGTGGGAGTTGTTAAAGGTTATACTGAATAGTTTTTAGCCTGGAGCAAAGGAGGCTCAGGGGAGACCACCTGGCTCTCGACAGCTCCCTGACAGGAGGCTGGAGCCGGGGGGGTCGGGCCCTGCTCCCAAGGAACAAGGGACAGCACAAGAGGAACTGGCCTCCAGCTGTCCCACGGGAGGTTTAGGTTGGCCATATAAGAAAGTCAGCGTGTGGCTTCTCGGTCCTCCCCGGATGCCACCTAAACCAGAGCATTCACTGGAGACACACCAAAGCCACGCTGGGAAGCAGCATCTACTGAGCTCCCAGAGCAGCTCCTCCAGCCAGGCTCACCCTGCTGTGCCGATGGGAGCGACACGGCGAGGGGTGTCCGTGTCGAGTAAGGACTTAGATTGCTCTGTCTTGGACAAGTCAGCGAGGAGGAGGAGGAGGAGGAGGAAAAGACAGGGAAAATAACTTGATGTGGGCGACAGCTACAGGGAGACGTGAACTTGGCTAAAAGGAGCTTCCCATCAAAGACAGCTACTCAGATTATTTCACCGGAGGTTAAGATAATTAATGTAACTATGATAATGGAGATGCAACAAGAGCAGCCTCCAATACTCTCTTGCTTTCTGCCCTGCGAGACCATCATGAAAACACAGCCAGAGACAACTTGAAAAGATACAGCATGAAGACAAGGGAAAGGTCACTAAATACCAAGCACCATTCCTCCACCAGGATCCCTCCGTGAGCAGCCTTTCAGACAGGGAACACGAGCGCTGCGCCGCTCTCACCCCACTAAATCCCCGTTCTTTTACGGTTAAAACCCTCGCCCCCACCCAGCGCTGTCTCGGCTGCAGACACATTTCCACAGCGTGTTCCTTCTGCTTCCTACAGCCATTTGCGGGCACAAGAGAAATATTTGGCCTTCTCTTTCTAAATTGTGCCCACCGATTTCTGAGTTATGCTTCTCCTTTGCTCCAGGCTCCACAAGCCCAGGGCCCTCAGCCGCTCCTCACCCCCCTTGTGCTCCAGCCCCTTCCCCAG
>JAAGNO010006627.1:15643-33468 GCA_033439905.1 Ceryle rudis | reverse complement strand
ACCAATTATTAGTGATAATTAGGTGGATGGACAGGGCATGTGGCCAATAGCAATGTCATGTAGCTCATGTACTGATAGAGAAATGATATATAAGCGGTGTGTGTGCTTGAATAAATGGCTTCACCTTAGATCACATTGATCCCTGTTGAAGTCCACTCTGGATTCTCCCGCACATCCTGGTCTCTAAATTGGAGAGACATGGATTTGATGGATGGACCACTCAGTGGATAAGAAATCAGCTGGATAGTTACATTCAACAACTGAGATCAATGGCTTGATGTCCAAGTGGAGAACAGAAAGGACTGGTACTCCTCATGGGTTGGTGCTGGGATCAAGGCAGTTTAACATCTTCGTTGGCAATATGGACAGTGGGAATGAGTACACCCTCAGCAAGTTTGCCAACGACACCAAGCTGTATGGTGTGGTCAACAAATTGGTGAAAGGGGATGCCATCCAGAGGGATCTTGACAGGCTTGAGAGGTGGGCCCATGCTAACTTCATGAAGTTCAACAAAGCCTGCAAGGTCCTGCACATGGGTTGAGACAATCCCAAGCACAAGAACAGGCTGGACAGAGAAGTGATTGAGAACTGTCATGTGGAGAAAGACTTGGGATTGTTGGTTGATAAGAAGCTCAGCATGACCCAGCAATGTGCATTTACAGCCCAGAAGGCCAACCATATCCTGGACTGCATCAAGAGGATCATGAATGACCAGCAGCTTCAGGGAGGTGATTCTCTGCCTCTACCCCCATCTAATGAGACTTCACCTGGAGTACTCTGTTCAGCTCTGAGACCCCCAACACAAGAAGGACATGGACCTGTTAGAGTGAGTCCAGAGGATGGCCACAAAGACACATGGCTGAAGCACCTCTTCTGTGATGACAAGCTGAGAGAATTAGGGTTGTTCAGCCTGGAGAAAGTTACAGATACACCTTATTATGGCCTAAAGGAGGCCTACAATAAAGTTGGAAAGGGACATTTTACAGTGGCCTGTTTGATAGGACAAGGGGTAATGCCTTAAACCTAAAAGAAGGTAGATTTAGACGAGATAAAAGAAAGAAATTCTTCACTCTGAGGGTGGTGAGACACTGGAACAGATTTCCCAGAGAGGTTTTTGATACCCCCTTCCTGTAAGTGTTCAAGGACAGGTTGGATGGGGCTTTGACAACCTGATCTAGTTGGAGGTCTCCTTGCTCATGGCAGTGGGGTTGGAACTAGATAATCTTTAAGGTGTCTTCCAACCCAAACCATACATAACATTTTCAATTGCAGATGTTTCTGCAGAACACAATTTACCACTTAAAAAAAAATGAAAACACATTATTGTGTTATCAAAACTTTAAAGGATTCAAGCATTAGTAATTCACAATAATGTTGTAAAAATATTGTTAATTGAGGAATGATACTGGCAGGTTCTGAATACTATTTTAGGTTTAGCCAAGCTTCAGCACATTGTTGCAGGATTTAGTAAAATCCCATATTACAGTGCAGGTAAAGCTTACTCCTGACTCTCCTGACCAGTTGAATATAGAACACTTTGGTTTTATCACATTTTCTCTTTTCCATAATCCCCAGAGAACCAGAATAATGATAAATGAGCACTGGTAATTGTTGCATCGTCAGCAACTTACTCTGCCCATCACATGGGAAGAGGAGGGAATACTGTCACGTTGCATCAACTTCACAAGTTAAATAGTCTGTTCCTTTCTGCAGGAACAAAGCAGACTTTCACATTTCATAGTCAGAGGAGACCACTGATGTGCTCTGTGCTGAGTACTCACAGAGTATCTGGGGAATCCTGTCCCCATCCCCTTTCTCTTCTTTGAGGAGTAATGAAGCACAAGAAACCTCACATAACGGTATAACCAGTGTTTAGCCTTTACCTGGCTTCAAAGCTGAGTGGTTTCCCATACAACACATGCTGCCAGGAAAACTCTAGCCCTAAAATGACCTAAAAATTTAGCCCTCTGCATAAGAAGCTGGAGTTCAATGATTGTATTTGTATCCTACACTTAAGTCCAAATCCTACAAAAGAAAACACAAAAAGTTCAGACACATCAAAGCAACACAGTGTTATTCTGTCCCTGAACGGACAGAAAAAAAATAATAAAGAAGAAGAAACTTGCTGCTAGCAGGAGCTTCGTTTTTCATTGCAGAAGTACTGTAATCCATTTCAGCTGTAAGGAAATCCTCCTCCAATTTCATGCTACAGCAGTGTCCATAACAAAAATAAATGTATGTTACCACCATAGACTAAGTAGCTGCTGATTGAATATTACATTGAAGAGAGAGTTCAGTAGATAGTTCTGGCCTAAATTCTGACTTTTTTGCCATCAATCAATATTGGGTTTGGTTTTTTTCCTGGTAGTGTTCTCAAACAAACAAACAAAAACCCTAACCCCCCCCCAAATAATAATAAAACAAACCAAAAACCAAACCAACCAACCAACCAACCAAACCCTACTATAATCTCAAGTGATCAAAATCAGTACATGTTGTGATTCTATTGTGATTCTATTACTTTAAAGAAAGATATATGGTTACTTTTGTAATGCATGGTTTAATTTGTTTTTAATTAATCACATCAAAAGATAAAGGAAATGTTTTATATATTTTAAATTATATGCACCTTTAAGGATGTTAAATTTCTTCATGTCAGTGTATGCCGGTAATTTCTCATAATCTGTGTATTGCTGACATAACAGACCATAAAGGATTTTGGAAAGTAATCAGAGGAGTCATGAATCCAAGTGCACAGGGAGGATTTACCATCACAGTAGACCTTGATATTTCATTTGATGAATATGGTTCACTTTGCATGACCCACTCTTGTAACTCTTTCTCATCTTGGGCAATGAATAATTCCACATACAAGTGCTGTTACTGCCTATTTGCATATATGAATAAGAATTCAAATAATGTGCAACTATTTAAAGTTATCGCTGAAGTTAGTTTATATTCAAATCCACTTTCTCTTGAAATTAGAATACATTAGACTTCAGTTACTGTAGACATACTAACAATACTGTTCTCTTTTTTGTTTTGTTTTGTTTTGTTTTAACCAGACAAGACTTTCTATCTAAAATAATGTTTTAGGCAATCTGAGAAACCCTCTATCTCTAAATGAGAGTTTTGCTTATACTGTTGAAGAGATCAATCTTGTTTTCTAGTGAAATGAACTAAAATCCTATCCTAGAAATCAGAACAACTCTCTTCTTTTGAGGTCTGCTTTTTTCCTCAAATGGTCTAGCTGATGTCATGGTGTTAGGTCATAGGCTGGACTTGATGATCTTGGAGGTCTATTCCAGCCTCAGAAATTCTGTGATTCTGTGATAGTCCTTACCAATAACTTCAGGGAATTTATTTGCTTACATGCTGCTAAGAGTAGACATTTACATTAATTCAAGGAAATTTCATAAAAGAATTGGGGACAAAAATACAAATATTGTCACAGAGCACTTTGCCAAGAGCATCCTTAATAGTCAGACAGTATTATCAACCAGTTGTTATCTAGGACTAGTGAAGGTATCCTTTCCTCGGTAATTGCTCCTTGCAAATAATGGCTTCCTGCAGAGGTTCACAGCCTCAATATACTTCTTCCATGAGGCACTGCTAGGGAAGGCTCTTTCCCAGGGGGAACTGCAGGAGCACAAAGTTAAGACATTAAAAAAAGTGAAAAATAAAAGAAAAAATGCATCAGCTAAATTGGATGGCGTTCCTAGAAGACTATACAAATAAACTCTCTTCTGCCCAGTATAGAAGTGAGTAAAGTCTGTTTGCTTGCACTTACCCTCAGCTGCACTCACTGCTGGGAGGAGGGGATAGCATTCATCTCATGCACAATCAGTTTTACATTGCACTCATCATCTTACTTTTTATTTCCTATCCTTACTCTATCATTCCACATCACAAGAATATACTGTAAACCTACCTGCTCATATTGAAACAAGCCTAACAGGAGTGTTAGCAATACCTCAATTTTTTTCTTGTTTGGACAACTGTGGTTTTACTGCTTAGAAAGGCAATTATTTAATTTATATTTTCCTAGATTGCTTTTTGCCTTTGAACCTTGTTTAGTACATAAGATTGATTTCCTTTTGTTTAATGAGTTTCCCTTTCAACAACTCATCTTGGTTGGATTTTATTTTATCATCTCATACATACTCCCAATATCTCAGCTTCTGTTGAAATAAATGTAATGCACGGTGCCAGATGCAAAGATAAAACCTGCTGCTTTTAATGGAAGAATTGTCAACTTTTCAACAAGTATCTGTCTACTGCTCAAGACTATAGTCTCCTTTTATTTAAATGAGGCCCTGTTCTCATTTTGACAGTTGTTTTTCCTCTATCATGTTGCTACTTCTACCAAAATAAGGCTTCCCTCAGCCTCAGCTAGATTAAATTTACCAAATTTTTCCTTCATAGTATTTTAGCTGAAGAGTATGTTACTCAGGCTGGCATTTCTCTCAGATAATTTTAAAGCTAGAGTTCACCAATGCACATGCAGGTTCTTGCAGTGCAGTTGTCTGTATCCAAGATATCTAAGCCAGTTCAGGGGAACTGTATTTCTTGTCCCTGAAACCTCTCTGCAAGATACTGCTGCCTTTATAAAGAATGATGGCTCTCAAAACTGAGATACTATAGCAATTATACATAATGGTTTTGTAGTTCTTGTGATTATCATCCTGTGTCGCTCTCTATTGCTTCTGAAACTATCACCCTATGCATGTGCCTCTGCCTGCTACTTCACTCCTTAATTCTGCTAAATCCTGCTTATGTCTTCCAGATGCAGTTATGCCAGTTCCTCTACCTGCTAGTGACCAGGCTGCCTATCCTTTCCACTGTGCTTTGCAAATGCACCTCACTTTCTTCTTGGGTAAACCATCCAAATAACAAGAATACAAGATGAGGAGACCCTGCCTTACGTAGCATGCAGGGTGTGAATGAAATGTTCCTTAGCGCTTTTCCTCTGCTTTACCCTTGTCAGAGCAGATTGCTATGCAGGGGGACACAGTCATATTTGAAGTGACATATTTATGTCTATAATAGCTAACAGAGAGTGTCAGGAATGAAACCTGGGCCTTGAGTCCATATGGCATATATAGATGGCTGCCATCAGTTCAGCATAGAGCAAGCCCTCTTATGGCAGGTCTGTCTTCAACAGAATGGTTTGAAATGTCCAAAGAAAAAGCCAGGGAAAGACAGTGCCCAAGGTTCAGACTTTCTAGCTGGTACCTGTTATTGACCCATAGTGTGCCAAACCCCAGTTTCATGTTGCAAAATGTGCCTCCAAAAGCCATCCAGCCATGTGCTGAGTCTGTTCACAATGTTTGCAATGCATGCAGTTTATAAAAGCTATGCATAGATGCATGCAACATTAAGCATATCCTGGATTAGTAAACACACATGGGAAAAGCAGAGAGCTGCTGTTGCTTTATAAGCAGCTCTGGTTGCCTGCTAAAGATCTCAGCAATAGCAGAGGTGACCTTCCATTGTCAGAGCTAAAATGACCCATAAGAAGTTTCCAGCAGCATGAAAACAGACACTGTAGATCCATTCAGGAACCCTCAACTACAAACACATTGAAGAGAGCTCTTGCCTCTCTTTGTAACAGGGGATCATAGACTAATAGACTCATAGGCGCATAGAATCATAGACTCATAGACTCACAGACTCAATCATAGAAACATAGAATGCCCTGGGTTGGAAGGGACCTCCAAAGGTCATAAGTCCAAGCCCCCTGCATGATGCAGGGATATCCTCAAGTAGATGAGGTTGCTCAGAACCTCATCAAGCCTGACTTGGAATGTCTCCAATGATGAGGTCTCCACCACCTTCCTGGGCAACCTGTTCCAGTGTTTCACTACCCTCATAGTAAAGAACGTCTTCCTAATGTCCAATCTAAATCTTCCCCTCCCTAGTTTAAAATCATTGCCTCTTATCCTATCACTACATGCCCTTGTAAACAGTCCCTTCCCAGATTTCTTGTAGGCCCCCTTTAGGTACTGGAAGGCTGATATAAGGTTATAAGGTCTTCCCATAGACTTCTCCAAGTTGAACAACCCCAATTCTCTCTGCCTGGCCTTGTAGAAGAGGTGCTCCAGAACTCTGATCATTTTCATGGCCCTCGTCTGGACCCACTTAATCAGGTCCATGTCCTTCTTGTGTTAAGGGCCCAGAGCTGGACACAGTACTCCAGGTGAGGTCTCACCAGAGCAGAGTAGAAGGGCAGAATCACCTTTCTTGATCTGCTGGCCATGCTTCTTTTGATGCAGCCCAGGATGCAATTGGCCTTCTGGGCAGCAAGTGCGCATTGGATCCTCATTTTGTTGTAAGGAGGCTTCAGTGTTGCCATAATACCAGGGGCTAGTGCACCTGTGGATCATTCCAGTCCAGAAACACTGCCCTCTTACCAGTACTATGTCTTCCATGGGCAATAGTTTATCTCTCCCCTTGGCTTATTTTTGAACATGGCTAATTGCTCTATTACATTTGAAGTGTAGATCTTTCAGTCACATGGCCCACAGCTGTACTATGTACTTATTTCAATAATAAACTTATTCACTTATCTTGTGTAAGTTTAGGTTGTTGTGTTGTTGTGTTTTTTAATTATTCAATTCAAAATTTCCTCAGGTTTAATAACTGTTGAACAGTTTCAAAGTTTTAACCTGATTCACCATAGATCATTACAAACTAAAAAGTGGTAACACATCTATCTAAAAGGGTTTATCATAATCCAGAAGCCATGCTAATAAATGTGAAAAAGAACACATGAAAGAGTTAAGAGGTGCAAATGTGTTGAAACTGATTAAAATGTTAGATTAAAAAAAAACCACAAAACCAAAAAACCCTAACTGAGAAAGTGAAATACTTGACTGATAGTTGACAAAGTGTGAAGAAGCAGAAACATCAGCATAATCTTCCTCTATGTGTAGTTTAACAGCTGACTTTTGGATAACACTTCTACTATGCAATGAACTAAAAGTTACATTGAATGGGATTCATTTAAGCTAGCTTCAGATGTCCAAGCCTGAGACAGTTAGCCTAGATTGTCTTTGAAATCAAAGTCCATTCTCAGGCTGCATTTCATTACATTCTCAAATAAGCATGCAAAACAGGGCAGCTGAATTACCCTCAGGTTGCCTGAAAAAAAAAATCTTATTAGAAGAACCAGGCAAGAAAGTGAGTTTTTCCTACCAGCTGAACTGCAAAATAAACCTGTAGGCAGAGCATCTAAAAAGAAGGTTGTAGAAATCTCTGCACTTAGGGTAGGAGGCAGTGATGATCCCAGGAACTGAGGAAAAATTACTATTAAGGACCACGACATAAAACAGAAACATGGAAATATTTTAGGAAAAGTGACATTCCAACTTAGGAGGAATGGAAGATTTTGAGAAAATATGGTTTACATTTTTAAGCCTGCCCAGAGAAGGAGTCATTCAGCTCCAGCTAACAGATGGAAAATGTGCTACTGAGAGCAAGCACCTTGGGGCAGCAGATTGGCCTAACAATACACTACTGTGACTGATGAGTCTGGTTTTTTGGTTGGTTGGTTTTGTGTTTGTTTTTGGTTTTGTTTGTTTGTTTGATTTTTTATTTATTTCATTATTTTTATTTTATTTTTCATATAGCCACTGCTTCTGGAATGTGCAGGTTTTAATTTGTTCTGACTTTTAAAAATGAAGTTCTTGAGCTTTGGGAAGAAATACTGTTTCTTTTTTCTGTCTTGTCTGGGTTCAAGTGCAGGACCATAGGAGAGACAACACTATGTCAACCCTAACAGTACATGAACATGGTACCCGAGTTAAGATATTTTAATTTGCATTCATATCAAACCTCATTTTAGTTATTCATAATATTTTTGATGTTTATACTATGCTTACTTTAAGAAAAAGGCATGAGTGTATTCACTTCAAAGTTCTAGCCAAAGTCTGTTTCAAACCAGCTACACTCATTTTAATTTGACTGACTTAAAAATATAAAAACAAAACCAAATTTCTGAAGCCCAAGTACCACATTGGAAACAGATAATTCTGTAAGTTGTTGGTTTGTTAATATTCTCTACTACTATGTGGAAATAAGCACTAGAAACTACACACTCCTGGAATACAGATGGATCTAGAACTATAGAATCGTATAACCATAGAATCATTTAGTCTGGAAAAGAAATTTAAGTTCATCAAGTCCAACAGTTAACATAGCACTGAGAAGACCACCACTAAAGCAGGGCACTAAGCACCATATCTAGACATCATTTAAATACTTCCAGGGATGGTGATGTAACTGCTTCCCTCAGCAGTCTGTTTCAACCCCTTTGGTGAAGTTTTTCCTAATACCCAATCTAAATCCTCCCTGGCAAATCTTGATCCCTCTTGTCCTATTGTTTGTTGCTTGGGGGAAGAGATTGACACTCACTTCACTACAACCTTCTTTCAGGTAGTTGTAGAGAGCAATAAGGTCTCCCATGACCTTCTAGCTCAACACCACCAATTCCCTCAGTCGCTCTTCATAAGACTCTAGACCCTTCACCAGCTTCATTGCCATTCTTTGGACGTACTCCAACACCTCAAAGACTTTCTTGTAGTGAGGGGCTCAAAACTGAACACAGTTCTTGAGGTGTGGCCTCACCAGTGCTGAGTACAGAGGGACAATCACTTCCCTAGTCCTGCTGGCCACACTATCTCTGATACAGGCCAGGATACTGTTGGCATTCTTGACCACATGGACACTGCTGGCTCATATTCAGCTGGCTGTTGACCAACAACCCCATGTCCTTTTCTTCCGTCAGCTTTCCAGCCACTCTTCCCCAAGCCTGTAGCATTTTAGGGGGTTGTTGTGACCAAAGTGCAGGACCTGGCACTTGGTCTTATTAAGCCTCTCACCACTGGCCTCAGCCCATCAATCTATCCTGCCCACATCCTTCTGTAGAGTCTTTCTACCATCAAGCAGATCAACACTCCCAATCAATTTGCTGTTGTCTGCAGACTTACTGAGGGTACACTTGATCCCCTCATTCAGATCATTGATAAGATGTTAAAAAGAACCAGCTTTAATATTGAACCTTGGGAAACACCACTAGTGACTGGCTGCCAACTGGATTTTACTCCATTCACCACCACCTTTTGGGCTCGGCCATTCAGCCAATTTTCTACACAGTGAAGCGTACACCTGTTCAAACCATGAGCAGCCAGTTTCTTCAGGAGAATGCTGTAGAAAATGGTGCCAAAGGCTTCATTGAAGCCCAGGTAAACAACATTCACAGCCTTTCCTTCATTCACTAAGTGGGTCACCTTGTGATAGAAGGAGATCAGGTCAGTCAAGAAGGACCTGCTTTTCACAAACCCATGCTGACTGATCCTGATCTTCTAGTTGTTTTGTATGTACTGCATGATGGCACTCAAGATAATCTGCTCCATAACCTTCCCTGGCTCCAAACTCAGGATGACAGGCCTGTAATTCCCCAGATTGTCCCCCAGGCCCATATATATAATAATTTCACAGACTGACACTTTTGAGTACAGCTAGTCCTTTTGCTTAAGTGCCTACAGGAGAATAGCAAAGCAGAACCTCAAGAATAATTTTTCCTGCTCTACAAGAGTGTCACATGTATATAAATTCCAGAGTGGAACTTTTCAAAATGCACTGTACTGGGAGTTCATTTGATTTATTTACAATTACCCTCTGCATGCTCCTAAATCTCTTCCTTTTTGATTTAGTAGGGAAGCTTTCTTGTTTATATGTGTACTGAGTATTATCTTGGTCTTCATTAAATCTCATCTCACTAAATTACTGTAGCCAAAGTGCCAGATCATCTAGATGCATCTTCATTTGTTTGTGCTGAAATACCCCACTGGCCAGAAGGTTAGGCTTGGAATATTTTAAGATATAGACAATTCTGGATGTGTTTATTAACTCAGCACTGGGCATTGCCTAACCATACTTTTTCTGGGTCTTAGATCTCCTCAAATATATATAAACTGTGAATTAGTTTAAAGAAAAAAAAAAGAAGAAATAACACTTTCAGAATATTAATAGATCTTATTGATAGATATAAGATCTACAAAATCAGAAAAACTAAGAAGCTTCAAGCCATGAAGTGTATCTTGTTAGTTAAATCTTGCAAGCATTCTATTATTTTAGGTAACATGCATATACAGTATTGAAATCATCACTATTTTTATATAAATCACCATGTCTTTAAGTACCTTTTCCACATAAACCAATATAATTTAACCAGAGATAAATAAATACCCTCCTTCCCCCTCTTCTGTTCGTAAATACAAGGAAATTTATCTTATTAAAGGCAATGCTGCTAGTATACAGCACATTTTAGGTGAGATGGTAATATAGGTATCTTGCTTCTGATAGAAGAGGACATATTTCACAAGTGATGGTAAGTAGTGATTTACATATATAACTTAGAGCAGAACCAGTACAGACATTGGTCTAAGAAGCTGTCTTGTTCATGTCCATGGTATGTCATCACTGTGAAATGAGAAGAGATGTCTATGACTGTGGAAACTCAGGCTAGTAAGTCAACAATGTACATCACCATGCAAAATTCATGTCCAGCTTCAGCCTAGACATAGTAATACTAAGATTTAACAGATGTAACACACAGAATTAATATTCAGTTTTGAAGCATTAATGTGGCATGGTTTCTTTTGACAGAGGGTTTTTTTCTTCCTTTGGCTTCTGTGCCACATGTCAGTCTAGTGGGTCTTATGCCTAGCTTGGTGCTACTCTGTACAGAACAACTACCAAAAATCTGCTAGATCACTGTTTGTCACACTTCATTTTAGACACATGGCATATGTTACTTGAGTCTAAGACTTATCTTCACAATATGTGCCAGTTATAATTTTTGTCCCCAGTGCCTGTTTTGAATAGCACCTACTGCTGAACAACTATAATTTTCCTTTTTTATTGCTAAGTGGTTGTTTTTTGTTGGCAGTGCTCATACATCCACTGTTGGCCAATGTAAGTACAGAATAAGGTCAGTGAAATAATTTAACAAATGTAATTGCAACACACTGAATTAAATATTTTATTCTTAATCTCTGGAGTGCTACAAAAACATCTAATTTTCTGCCAATACATTAGATTTCTGTATATACATATATATATACCCACATATGATGAGTAATTGCAGCACATAAACATGAATTAAATTTATATTTCATATAGCTATATGCTTTTTGGAAATTTGTGCTTGGTTTTGTGGTGGTTTTTTCCTAGTTTAATCAAATTTTTACTTTACTTTCTTCTCATCTTTCAAACCTTTTTGTCTCTTTTGGAAGCCCAAGATTAATTAGTTGATTCTCTCTTCTTCTTTTCTAATTCCATCTACAGTTCAGAGGCACGTAAAACCACAAAGCAAGATAATAACCAATAAATGGAATAATTAATTCAATGCACTGAAACAAATTTTAATTTATATTTCTCAAAGCTTCTCACTAGGGAATGGAGAACCTGGAGTTCTAGGGACTAAAGTGCTCCAGTTCTGGTTGTTTTGAATATGTTGCGAGTAAAAACTGTTCCTGTAAAACTGGAACTTGCAACAGCAGAAATCAGAGGGGAAATTAATAACCAAAAACATTTTAAATGAGCAAAAATGAGGAAAAAAGTTGAAAAGTATTTCAAACTTTTAAAATAAAATCTATTTTGTTTACCTCACAAGGTACACACACAACTAAGTATCTAAATATGATAGGCAGTAATATCCATATGGACTTTTCAGCAAAGACAGCAGGAAAATATTAAGGGACATGGATTCTTGATTTACTCTTTTTGAAAAACATCAGAGGTCTATTAGTTCTGTTAAATCTGACAGATTCACAAAATCACTGAATGATTGAGTTGGAAGACACCTCTGGAGAACATCTAGTTCAGCACTGCTTAAAACAGAGTCAGCTAAAGCAAGTTGCCCAGAATCATGACCAGTCAAGTTTTGAATGTGTCCAAACATGGAGTTCACTCAGCTTCTCTGTGCAACCTGTTCTTGTGTTTAATCACTTTCACAGTAGAGATTTTTTTTTTCTCATATTTAAATTAAATGCCCTGTATTTTAATTTGTGCTGATTGTTTCTTGTCTTTCATCTTTTTTTCACCCCTCGCCCTATCAGGTATTTATTCATACACATTGTTCCAGACTGAACAGTCCCTGCTCTCTCAGTTTCTCCTCATACGTAAGTGTCCCGTCTCTTAATTATCTTCATGATCCTTTGCTGTACTTGCTCCAATAAGTCACTGTCTGTCTTGTAGTAGGGAGTCCAGAACTGAACACAATACTCTGGGTGTGGTCTCACTAGTGCTGAAAGGAAGAATCACCTCCTACAACCTACTGGTGATACTATTACTCACACAGTCCTGGAGGCTGTTGTCCTCCTTTGCTGCAATGGCACATCCACCAGGATCCTCAGTGCCTTTTCTGCATAGCTACTTTCCATCCAGTCAGCCCCAAGTCTGTACTGGTGCATGGGATTATTCCTCAGGACTTGTCACCTCTCTTTGTTGAATCATTTCTTCAGCATGGAGAGCTCCCTCTAAAGGACAGCACAATTGTCTGGCATATCACCTTCTCCCGCACAGTTTTCTATCATCTGTGAAAATGCTGACTGTATAATCTGTCCTGTAGTGGAGGTCATTAATGGAGAAGTTAAAGAGTATTGGACCCAGTATGCACCCCTAGTGATTACTCTAAGTGACTGGTCTTAATCTGTACTTGCAGATCTGCAAATGAAGTAAAAGTCATCCTCCTGGTGGCAGAAGTCATGAGTTTCCAGTCTCTGCCAACCTAGGCGTCTCTATTTCATGACTCTATAGGCACAGAATCTGCATGCTTCTCTTTCAGTGCAGCTGGGGCTCAGACACTCATGACCTGCAGGGTCACAGAGAAGATTCAGTCAAACTCTTTCTCATCATCCCTGATGCTGTACAGCCTGCTGACCTCATCTGATAGCTCCTTTCCTTGGTGACACAGACCTTAGCCAGTGCTCATGTTCTCCAGTTGAGGAGCCCATCATCCCTGGTCCTGGGATCAGTGAGAAGCACCTGGGATCCCTGCTGCACTGGGCCTGCAGAGCTGCATCTGCCTTCAGGAGCTCCATATGTGTTAGGTTTCTGGGGTAGTGGGTACAATGGGTGCTGAGGACTGTGCCTGTGGCACAACAAGACAGTGCTGCACATGTGTATAATTTTCTCAGCACAGTTTCTGGCCTGCTGTTGCATGCTGTTCTGCTGCTAGAGCTAGCTAGAAAGCACATCCTCCATAGTTATCCCTTCTCAGTAGTGTCAGGCATGCTGAAGTTCCTTGAAGATATTCCTTTATCCCAGAAGTTCCATATTTGTGCTTGGGACCTAACTAGATGGCCTAAAACCTCTTTCCTGAGTCCAGAGCCTGCTCATGAGCATCATCTTACTGTTCCTGCTGTCACATTGCTCCCGCTCATGGATAAACAAATCCCAATTCCTTAGAAAATCAGACAGTTCAGTAAGAATACCGATCTTCTCATTAACCTGGAAGAAATTAGGACCAAAGAAATAATCAGGTTATGGCAAACCTAACTGAGAGGTGTATTTTCTGAAAAAATAATCTTCTCCCTTCCATCTTTAGTATAAATTTTGCTTCCTAGTCTCCAAAAATCCAAGAGTTAGCACAAACTTAATTTTTAGACTTTAATTATCTAGTTTTCTTACTGAAAGCAGACTTTATATATATACCTTTTCTGCCTTCTGAATCAGATGGTTTGGGTTCTTTTAATCTAATTTAGTATTTAATATTTTCTTAAATACATAACAAATGCTGTCTTTTTTCACCCTTTCCTGTGATACGCATTTGCACTTATGTCATAATGTTAGTGCTTTGAGATGATTGTAAGGCAAACACACTAAATGCTACTTTTGTGCAATGATTTGTTTCATGAAATGGATTTGAATATAAACCCTCTTTAAACACGAATCAAACAAATAAGCACTCTTTAAAGAACCCCACTTACATGTCAGTAAAGGAAAACCTTTAATGACTAGAATCACAAAAATTTCCTTTACTGTTGTCTGGTCCAATTTCCAATTAAATCACAGTACATTATGAATTCCATGAAAGTGACAGCAAAGAAAGCAAATAAAAAGTTCAAAATGAGGCTCTGTATCTAGTAAACAACTGTGACAAAAGTGCTACCATACAAAACTTCATAGTAATTATTCCATACCATGTAACAAAGTAACTTGTGGAGCATAAAACTAACAAATACTTTGTGTTGGCAGTTCAAGCACAGTATGCTTTTAAAATGCTATCAGTTGCAAGCTATTCCAGAAAGCACAGCCTCATTCAATAGCTTTATGCAAAATACAGACACTTACCAAGTCTTAGATTCTACCACAAAGTACTATAACATTTTCCTAGGCTTCATATTATGCTGTAAAATGCGAAAAAAAAAACCAAAAACCCAAACCATACCAAACACAACCAAACAAACCACCACAACAACAAACCAACAGAAAACAAACAACCTAACAAACAACTAAAAAAAAATTCCTTGTTTGCCTGCTAGGTACTTCTGAGACACTTTTTAGGGCTTTTAAAATAATACTGTTGCATGTGATTCCTTTTCTGGTTAAACTTTTCAGCGTTCATATGAGTCCTTTATGTTTGTCCTTTGTTGAAAAGAACACCCTGACAAATCAAGGTTTTTCCATTTGTTTCTTCAAGAATACTAGCATATTTTCCATGCCTCTTGACAGAGTAACCTAGTTAGTATACATAGCAGTTGTGTTTGAGTTAAAAAGTGAAATAAAGCAGGTTATTCTCTGGAAGGAAAACAATTTGGATTTGTGTCTATGAAAAAAAAGAAAGGAGCATAAAGAGTGAGGGCTTCACCTCAAAATGAGTAATTGTCTCATTCTCTGCAGAATCTTGAAGGCTTATTTTGAAGATAGCTGCTTACTGTTCCTTTTGCTGCTGACTTAACACAGGGGAGTGCTTTTACCAGACACTGAATTTGGCTTCAAGTCTGTTATTCATGCCTTTTAGAATTTAAAAAAAAAAAAAAAAAAAAAGGAAAAAAAAAAAGAAAGGGGTTGTAAAAAAATAATACCTTTCTTTAGTTGAATGTATTCATTCACAGACTATATACATTGGTTATGTAATATGTATAATTTTGCAACTGCAATATACTCACCTTTTATTTGGGTCTGCTCTTTATGACTTACAAAGCTGTTAGTCTATGGCTTAGCAAGAGCAAATGTGCTACTAGAATCATGGTAGTATGTTCAAGAAGTGTGGGAGATTTCATACAATGCTTGACCAATAACTTTTAAAATAAAAATGACAGTAGGACACCAAATTTTGAGCTATTTTGAAATTCCAATTTGAAATTTCCAGTGAAAGCTAACAAAATATTTCATCTTCATATCTGCTCTTGATGTGAAAACTACAAAAACTTGGGGTTTGGAGGTCAGTTTCTGATTTTGTTGCATCTTTTGAATTCTTTAGGTCCAGTGCATGACTAACAACACTATTTGCCCATCAATATTTTTTTGGTTTTGCCAAGACGTTATCGCTGCAACCATGAACAGAGCATTTGTGTCTCTCTCCTTGCTATGCTGTTTTAAACTCCTGTTCAAAATTACAGAAATATTTATCTCTCTCAAATTGCTGACCTCACCACTATTAATAATTAGCATCCTGTTGAGAGTCATGCATTTTAATTGAGATGGAATTTTCAATATTGCTGTATTAGGAAGCTTGGGAGTATAGCGATATTTTGGCAGAGGCAGAGTGGAGAACTTGTCTTTTAAGCTGTTCATGCTGTAGCTGTTCTGTGAATATATAGAGGTTGTCAACCACCAAGGTTGCTGTGTTTTTCAGCAGTCACTCAGTGCCAAGCAGCATGATAGAGGGTTGCTACATTCAGCATCTGAGTCCTAGGTGATCCATACTGTGTAACAGGAGTGCCTGAATAATATAACAAGACAGCAGATGAAAGTGACTGCTTCGGTTTGGCTCATCTTAGCCTCTTAAAGGTTCAGTTTCCCACATCCTTCTTTCCCTGCCAAAAGTAACTGTAATAATAACGTAAACATAATGTAAATTTTCCACCTTTATAAGCAGCCCAGTAATTAAGATACCTAATTATGTCCCTCTAGTTTTAGAGTTGCTAGGTGCTGTTGCATAGCCCAGTGGGTCTCTCCAAGACATCAGCATCATTGTTACCAGATGGCAATAAATCTTTCCTTTCTCTCTGAGACTCTCATCCCAGTCTCTGAGGGCTCAGCTGCTCAGTCTGTAGCTTGTCTGAGACATTTTGGGGAAACACAGCCAATTCAGTGCCATTTATCTCCCTCCTTTCTGGGATCTGGAGAAGATGTTCCTTCTTACTTCATAGTATATGTCAATTGGAGTGACAGCCTCATAAGACCAAGGGATACCTCGTGATATTGTCTCTGCTCGTGACCATTGCTTCTTGTTGTGGTATATATGGCTTCATTTTTGTGAAGATTCAGCAAGTGCTGGAAGCCCAGATCATATTGAGGCAGTTTTTGGGGGTTTTGTTGGGTATTTTTTTCCCTATATGTGCAAATTCCCAGTGACTGACATCAGTGGTTTTGGTTTTCTGTTGAGCAGTTGTGAGGAGGTGACAGCCTCTGTCTCATCATCCCTATTCAGGGGGCTGCATCGGATTCTATAGCTGTTTTTCTGAGCTGCTTAATTACTTTGACACTATCACTAAACTGTTAGACTGGGATCACATGAGAGTAACAGTTAGATATCTCAACCTGTATTTCACTGCAGTATGCCTAGACTCAAGCCCACTGAGCTGTAGCCAAGTGTCAGATGTTGAAACGCATGGTCAACTGTTTAGCTGCAGTAACTTTGCAGGATAATATTCATTTGGGACAGGTAAATATTTTTTCCAGACAGTATAAACAAATTTATGTCTGCATTGTTTTCAGAGGGAAAAAGGAAGAAGCAGGATTTTCCGTGCCAGAGGACTGGTCACTTTTGACTGACTGGAAAATGTAACAAACCTTGATAGTTTCTTCAGTGTCACTGCTCCTTTTGGGCAATTTCAAGTATTGCTGACCTTTCCCTAATTGAGCAACACTTAAACTTGTGTTATTTCTAAGCAGTCTCCCAAATATGTCAGAAGCATTTATACTTGCTGAGAACTGCAAGCTGGTGTCTTAAAAAACCTGAGGAGTTTTGAGTACCATAAGTTGACAAGTATGTTAATGTGTCATCAAAAAGGAGGCAAAAGAAGTAGCACATTTTTGAACATGCAAATCCAAAGCAGTCAAATGGTGTTGTGTCAGACTGTTCCAAAATACCTTCTTTGGGATAAGAATAACTTTCTGAGAAGATAATTTATATAAAGTTATAAGCTTCTGAAAACATGGGATTATAACAAAGTGCATCCTTAAATACAACTTAAATGTTGCTACAGTGGTGATGTTGTGAATTCAAATGAAGAACAGCAATTAGCAGATAATCTCCTAAGTAACTAAGATCCACAATCCACCCTGCAAAACATATTATATCTCAGCAGTATTGTTTCTAAATACCGTTAATCACAGTCTTAGATGAGGCATTGAGAGCAGTTTTGTTTGGCAGTGAAGGAGCTATTTTAATTTAAAAAATAAATTACGTACCATATACTTTTTTTTAAACTCCTTGAATAATTGCTAAGATACATAGAATAGACCAGTTTATATATATTATATATGAAGCACTTTTTTTTTTTTTTTTTTTTTTTAGTTTTCAGTGGTTCTTTTATATTTCTCCTTTTTGAGATCTCTTGTAAATTCTATTGGTCTGTAATCTTTTT